>SJYC01090653.1:0-13199 GCA_006408675.1 Madoqua kirkii | reverse complement strand
GAAAGGGAGATGGACAGTAGACACATAAGTTAAAAAAATATGTACAACAAAGCAGGTGGTCCTAAGGGGTGTAAGAATAGAGGGCGAGTTGATGGAAGAGAGCACAGTGTAAATAGATGGTCAGGGAAAGCCTTTTGGAAAGTTTGCTGTTTCATTAACACAGAGAGCAAGCTCAGAGAACTGAGAGACATTTCCCTTGTTGAAGGAATAGCATGTGAGATGAGAATGTGCCTCACATATTCTAGGAAGAACGAGGAGATTGGGGACTGGGACTCAGTGTGCAGGACAAGGAGAGAGTGAGGCAGGAGCGGGAGGACAAGAAGTGAAAGTGAAAGTCACTCAATTGTGTCTGACTCTTTGCAAACCCACGGACTATACATACAGTCCATGGAATTCTCTACACCAGAATACTAGAGTGGGTAGCCTTTCCTTCCTCTGGGGGATCTTCCCAACCCAGGGATCAAACCCAGGTCTCTCATATTGTGGGTGGATTCTTTGCCAGCTGAGCCACAAGGGAAGCCCAGGAACACTGGAGTGGGTAGCCTATCCTTCTCCAGCAGATCTTCCCGATCCAGGAATTGAACCAGTGTCTCCTGCATAGCAGGCAGATTCTTTACTAACAGAGCTATAAGGGAAGCTAAGAAAGGGGTCTTAATTTCATTGCAAGCAGGGGAACTGTAGGCAAAGAAATACAGTAAGTCCCCTACATACAATTGAGATCCACTTCAAGAGTGCATTTGTAAGTCCAATTTGTGCATAAGTCCAACAAAGTTAGCCTGCTGCTGCTGCTGCTGCTGCTGCTGCTAAGTCACTTCAGTCGTGTCTGACTCTGTGTGACCCTAGAGACGGCAGCCCACCAGGCTCCTCTGCCCCCGGGATTCTCCAGGCAAGAACACTGGAGTGGGTTGCCATTTCCTTCTCCAATGCATGAAAGTGAAAAGTGAAAGTGAAGTCGCTCAGTCGGCACTCAATCAACACTGCTTGCTGTACAGTACATCACTGCTGCTTTTATGCTTGTTGCCGGACATCCTGAGCTTGAAATAAAGATATTGTACTCTATTCGATACTGTGCAGTGAGGTACTTAAAAGCACAACCACTTGTAGAGGATGCATGCATGTGACAATGTATGCCAGACACGTTAACTAACTTATGTAATTGAACATGTGAACACATGTTCGCATCTTTGAAAGTATGTAACTTGAAGGTTCATATGCAGCGGCCTTACTGAAACAGGATTTGCGATTGCTGTGTGTTGTGCTTCGTTACATGCCAGCACCTAAAACAATGTCTGACACCTAGCAGATATTTAGTCAGTATCACTTGGACTGCTGTAAGAGAAGAGATTTGGGCAAGAAATGCAGGAAACTGGTTAGTGGTCAAGTGCAAAAGGCAAGTGATCATGGAAGATTAGATAGGAGTGGTGGGGCTGGATGGAGCAGGTGAAGCAAAGGAAGAGTGACTTGCTGAAAGCTAGCCTAGGATGAGACAGAGAGAGAGAAATCGGGGACTCAAAGGCATTTGGCCTGAGCAACTGGAAAGACAGTTGTCCCTTACAGAGATCACTCTCGGGGCAGGGAGGGTGTAAGCAGGTTTGGGGCATGAAAATCCAGAGTTGTGTTTTGCACCTGTAGATTTAACTTTTGAGTGGCATTCAAGGGGTGGTGCTGCTGGTCACATATGTAAGTCTGGCATTCTGGGAATGAGTCAGAACTGGGGAAATAAACTTGAGATCATCAACAAGAAGGCAGTATTGAGACTGAAGGAAGGAATACAAAGGTAAGAAGAGACCTGACAGCCAGCCCTTCCTGGAGAATTCCATCATGCAGGGGTCAAAAATCAGTATGTCAGCAGGGATAAAAATTCAGGGGCCATCAAGACAGCCTAAGAAAGCAGACCCAGGGAGACAATTAAAAAAAAAAAAAGCAAACACTAGGAGAATCCAGCATCCTAGAAGCCAGGGGCATGAGAAAGAGGGAATGGTCCTGAGTGTGAGATGTTGTTGGGAGATCAGAACACTGGGATGGAGAACTGACCACACAGGAGTACAGGGCGAAGAGCACTGGTGATCATCATGGGAAGAGCAGAAGGAAGGGGACAGAAGCCTGGACGGGATGCTGTCGAGAGAGGCCAGGAGAGAGATGAGGCCAGGGCACTAGACAGCCTCAAAGGAACTGACAATGCTCTGCTGCATGGCGGGGATTTGTTTTTGACTCATAATCTACATATGTGCTAAATGTGTTATCTGTCTGAATCAAACACTATACATTAAAATATGTCTTTACATAAGACACAGACAGAGAGAATGAAGAAACCCAGTGTAGAGAACTTTTTCAAGCTGTGTTATAGAAGAGGAAAGAGACCATCCATGGTGGGGAGTATGGAGTCAGGAAGGATCTATAAAATGTAATATGTTAGCAGCACACTTGTGTGCCAACTGCATCTGTAACTATCGTCTCCTTTACCTGCAGGTGCTGTGTCTGGTTGTGGACAGAGGTGGCACCAAGGAGTGAGGTGAGGGGAGAAATTGCCAGCAAAACCTTCAATTATTTTTTTTTTCAACTTTGAAAAACTCACTTCCACAAATATGTGATCGGAATAGAAGGGGAAGTTTGTTCATTAAGTAGTGTTAAGTTCTAATGGCAAAGAGGGATTTCCTTGGTGGTCCAGTGGCTAAGACTCTGCACTCCCAATGCAGAGGACCCAGGTTCAATCTCAGGTTGGAGAACTAGATCCCACAAGCAGCATCTGAGTCTGCATGTCACAACTAAAGATCTCACGTGCCGCAATGAAAATCAAACATCCCGTGGCAACTAAGACCTGGCGCAGCCAAATAAATAAAAATAAATATTTAAAAAAATTTTGATGGCAAAGGGCATTAGGGATAACAGTAAGGAAAAAGAAAAGTCCTTTTAAGGATAAAAACCTATGGATTGTGTCCTGCAGTTTTTTGCTGATCAGTGGATTACAGGAAAGAAGATGACAAATGGCTGGTGGGTCCATTAGCTCTGGTCCTGACAGTAAGCAAGCCAGGTCTAATGTATCTCCCCATGGTTTTTCCCTTTAGCCTGAATCTCTGAGTTCCAATATATAGGACTGAGATTTCTGTTTCTGAAACTGCTGTGACTTAAACCCCCGAAAGCAAAAGCAGGAAACGTTTGTGCAAGTTAAATGGGTGTCAATTTAAGGACAAAGTGATTGAATTACAATCCCTGGCCATGGATGTGAATTTTGGTCTTTTTTTTTTTTTCCTTTCACACTCATGATATTTCCCTGACATCTGTGCAATACAAATAGATCTAGAAAGTGTGAAAGGGAAAATCTGCTCTACTAAATATATAAAAGGGACCCCGCATGAAGTCTCCATGATAGCATTCATCATCACAGGCCCAGATGGCATCCTTTCCCAGATCTCCCCACCTTCCCCCACCCCCAATATCAGTTTAAGTTCCATCCACTGAATTTGGCCCAAAATACTGAAATGCAATAGATGCCCGATAACATCAGGAGAGCCCATGTGTACCATGAACTCTCATTTTTCAGTCCTGTGTGCATCGAACTTGGGGCCAATAAATCAGGAAAAGCATCCTGTGAGCAGTGCACATCACTTATTGCCATGGAATCCAGATGCTTCCTCCAGTGGCCTGGGAGCTCAGTGGTCCCTGTGACATCTTGCCAATGAGTTGATGACATTACTGTCATTCCACATTGGCTATTTATTATTTTCCCTACAGTTCTAAAGTCACCGAACATGACAGCCACTTACCAATACCCACACATCCAAACATTATGGGATGAGGTATCTATTCGTTTGGCCAAAAAGTTAATTTGGGTTTTACCATACCATCTTGAAGGAAAACCTAAACTTTTTGGCCAAACCGATAAATCTCCTATCTAAGACTTGGATTCTTCAAGTATTTAAGGAGGCTTTAAGACACAAATGTCAGTGGTCAGAAAGTCTGTGAGACATAAATTGTACCATAAGCAAAATCAGCAGGTGAGCTGGTTTGCCGCTATCTGTCCTTGCATCTTCACTTGAGAAGCAATGCTCATGAAAAATGAAAAGGCTGAGACAAGGAGGAAAGTTATGAGGCTCTGACACCTGTATTTGGTGGGGCAGAGTGGGAGTGGGTGGGCAGTGCTACTACAGGCATGTCTTATGGATGTGACAGGACGTCAGTGTAGTTAAAAAGAAGAGGCAAAACCAAACAAAAAGAGCAAAATGAGAAGCAGACAGAAATGGAAAGGTACACTGTTATGAAGCTTAGGAAATACTTTTGAGTGTAAGAGTTACTCAGCTGGAAGACACACTCAATGACCAAACTAAAAATGCTTCATAGTAGCTCTTGGAACCTTTGACCATTAAACCCTAAAACTCTAAACATCTGACCCACTGCCCTCCTCACCGGGATCAGCAACTACCACAAACTTTTCCCTTCAATACAGTAAATTCAGTTTTACAAATAAGAAAGAATTACTGTATTTACAGAGAAGAGTGTTAACAGAGGACTTAAAGGGATTATTAGATAACCCAGAGACTGACCCACATGGCCTTAAGTATATCTTCTCTCTATATTGCAAAGTTAAATTCTCATTAATATTTTTCACCCTTCAACTGGTAAAATCGCATAAACCAAGAAAAACAATCACAGAATCAAGCCGTTAATCCTTTGGGATTACTTGCTGCAACTCCCTCCTTTTGAGGAAAAGTGATTTGAGAAACACCCCCCTGAACATTTCACACTGTGTTCTCTAAAAGTCCATGAACAGCAAACATACCCAGCACTGGATTATAGAAATGGTACGTGGGCACTGAAATTCCGGATTTCCTAACCATAACCTGTGCTGTTTTCTAGGATGGACAGGAAGGAAATGATGTGAGAGAAGCAGGGGTCTCTCTGTTGGGAGACCCCATCAGGGTGGGAGGGGCAGGAAAGAGGGTTGTCTGTGGGCTAACTGCTGGCTTGTTTCAGAAGCTCAGCCAATGGTGGTTAAATGATTTGAACAAACAATGGGTCTGGTCAGTGGGTGGTGAGACCAAGAGGTGGAGAGAAGAAGGGCTGAGGGATGCTCCCCTTTCTATTTGCAGGTACGGGTGCACAGGGTGCTTGTACTGGACATGTTTCCTTCTAAGGCCACAGCTAGAACAGGGCAGTGATCACCTTGATTTTGTCAACATGGACAATCCAGGTCATCCAAGTGAAAAATAAAGAACCCAAACCTGCAGGATCTGAACTTGCAGTCTACATGGGTGGGGCTGGAGCCTCTCTCTGCCTGGATTTGAGTCCCAGTTCACTGGTTCCCTTCAGTATCTTACATAACCTCTGATTTGCCTATCTGACTCATGAAGGGAAGAATTCCCACCTACCTCCTCCCTAAACAAGTAGAGGGCTTTTTTTCTGATCTGAGGTCCACTGTCAATATTCCTGAGAACATACCATGTTCAGGGCAAAGTTTGAGGTTACAGAGATGAGACAAAGAAGCTAACAATGCCCTTGTCCTCAAGGAGCTCACACCAGGAGAGAGATCGGGGAACTGCGCCCATTCACAATTCAGGTAACTGCAATATGATAAGTGCTGCCTTAGCGGCATGGATGAAAAGGCTGTGGGAAAACAAGATGGGCAGTGATTCATTATGCTTGGCAGGTATTGCTATTCCAGGATGTTATTTTGATTGTAAATTAAAAAAAAAAAAAAAAAAGAGCACACTACTGGGGAAAATTGTGTGGATCAGCATAAATCAAGAACCAAGTATCCCAACTATCCCTAAACTGTAAAAATTATTATCAGAACTTAAAACACTTTGCTTGCCTGTTTAGAATAATTGTTGCCTTATTTTATAACAGGCAACAGTCCTAGCAAGTTTCATGAGCAATACCAAATATGATCAGGGAAAGTAAGTGGGCAATTGCTACATATAATTAAACAGTTATCCTGAGTCTTTCACTAAGAGCAAACAAACAATGTCAATCATTGGAAATCAGCTACAAGACAGTGGGAATTGCTAATTAAGCCACAACAAGGAGAAAAATCTGTTATCCAGTTAATCCAACATTCTTCTCTATTCCCCATCCCTATTAAATCTCTTGATACAGTGGAAAGAAAATGACCTGTTTGAGTCGTTGGCTAATTTCTTTGATGGGAAATATGCAGACACTGGGGTTCAAAACAATATAGGTGTAAAAATAAACCATAAATTCTATCATCAATATCTGGGTTGCACATATAGTTTAGGGCTATAATTAGCCTTGCTAAATTTAGTAACTTTTCTTACTTCTCCACCATCATCACACAATACTGGAACTGGACAGCAGGAAAGAAATCAGCTAGTCCAACTTACAGATAAGGAAGGAGATGCCTGAGACTTGCCTTCCTGTGATCACATCTGGCCTTTTAGCATTTCCCATAATAACAGTAATATTGATGCAAGTACCACAGAAGGTAGTAAATCTTAAAGCAGTCTTTGAAAACACCCATCTTTCAAAGCCAGAAGTGTGAAAGGAACCAAGTGATGCTATATACACACATCACAGCAGCTGCAGTCCCTCAACACTGATTCGGTGATAGGCTGTTTCAGCTCAAGATGTGGTCTCCTTATCCAGTCAATAACGTCACAATCTGAGCAAACTTAGGCAATTTGCCTTTATGAAATAACTACCCCAGACAAAAACAACAGTCATTCCGCAGAGCTGCCAACTTGTACTAGCTGGGATCCCAAAATTAGTCAGAACACAGTTTATTAAGCATAAACTCTGAAGTCCAATATGCCTGTAGGTAGGTCTAGGAATTAAAACAGTGCTATATTGTCCCAATGCCACACTCCCGCGGAGGTAGCAAGCAGAGGAAGGGGGCAACAGGGAATTCTACACATTCTTATTTCTCTACCAAACAGGCACACACACCATAGCAGGGAAGACATGTGGACTCTAATCCCTTCTTAGTGGAAAACACACATTTTCAAAATGAATCCCCGATCTAGAACGAATTACCGTAATAGCCACAGCCGGAGCGAGTCCGCTGAGGAGAAACGCAGATCTGGCCACCTGCTTTGAGACGCCTTGGACCACGACACTGCCAGGGTCTTTAAAGGCTGGCCTTTTGGGGTAGGGCATCTGCCCTCCTAAATTGCCTTAAAATTCCAGGAAAAGAGAGAAGATGCCTCTCTTAGTCTTTGAACTATGCTGCTCTTCCTGTATCCATTTCCGCTGAACACAGCCTTATCTTTTCAAAGAGAAAAAAAGATAAAAACAAGAGAATTGCACCACTGCAGATCCCAAGAGAAGTAAGCACAAAACTACAGCAACAGCAACGTCAAATAATATCTTCAGCAACTAGGAAAATCCCCACATGCTGTCTGGTGTCAGCCCAATGCAGACTGGGGTGCGCTGTGCCCGGAATCACAGGAAGCCGGGCAGCTCTGCAGCCTGTGTCCCTGCCAGCTCCCCCCACGCGCTGAAATTCGCCAGGAAGAACTTATGATGCCCAGCTTCTGTATGCAACACAGGCAGGCAGACCACGCACCCAACACTCCGCGACTCGGCCAAGGGGCCGCGACATCAAAAAGGCAGGGCCATCAGAAGGCACAGGAGGAACAGGGGTTTGAGCCCTTGGATTTTGCTGCATTGTCACGAACTAGGAATGTAGGGGTAGGAGCAACTGCACCTCCAGCCAAAAATGGACCGGACGCGTTTTCCCCAGCGGCGCCCTCCCCACCCGTGTGCAGGTCTCATACGGTAGGCGACATGACAGGCTGCTCCCGCTAAAACTCGGGTGTCAGGCCCGGTAGAGCAACCTGGGACAGGGAGGCGCTGAAGCAGCACCCACATCGCCCATCCTCCCCGCCTGCCACCACCCAGGGGAGCAAGGGCCGCACCTGCCACGCTCCCCCTGAGCAAGCACGAGCAAGGGCTTGCGGGCTGCTGGCGCTCGCTGGCTAACCCTGGGCATTGCTTGGGACACAATTGTCTAAAAGGGAGCCCGAGGCAAACCTAAATCCAGAGCTCTAGTTCACAAGGGGTGGGTGTGGGCTGGTAACGGGGATTACGTAGGTCTCTCCGCCCCCTCCCCTGATACCTCCTCACCACTGGGAGGGCGCCGGGGGCCGGGGGAGGCGCCACGAACCCGCTTGGGGGCTTCTTTGTTTCTCTCTGTGCCCGGCAGGAGGACCCGGTGTGCCAGTTGTACCCAAACCGGGTCGCCACCCAGGGATGCCTGCCCGGCCCGGGAGGCGGCGCGCCCCAGGCTGACAATTGAACCTCGCGGGAGAAGCAAGAGGGTGGGGAGGAGGGTGGATCCTGGACCCTGGAGAGGGAGGGCGCTGACGGGGCCTCCGGAGCGGCTGGGAAGCCACCCAGAGGAGGGCGGGGGAAGGGGCGGTAGGCAGAGTCCCCGCCCGGAGCCCGCTTACCTTGGCAGCTCCGGCCTGGGCACAGATCATGCTCCCATCCGCGCGCAGGTTAGAGACGGGGGGCGCTCGTGACCTGCATGGTGCGCCGGACGCCGGGGACCTGCCGAGGGTGGTGACCGTGGCACCCACCCTCTCTCGTAACGCTCTGGGTGCCGGGGGAGAGCGGCGGCCACGGCCGCAGCGAGGGGCGCGTGCGATTTGATGAGTGTGTGCGCTAGGAGAGGGCTCGCTGGGTCAGAGACCCACTGTATTCCTGCTCCAACAACCGCGCCTCATGCGCGATAACGCAGCGCACTTCATCGCTTTATCCTCCCGCCCGCATCCCCTCCCTCCCTGCCTGCTCTCTGTGGGTACCAGACTCCGGAACCAACCACAAGCCGGGCTTGCTCTCATTAACGCTGCCCCGCCCTGCAGCCTCCGCGCCCCCCCCCTCCCCCGCCCCTGCCGTAAATATATATTGATTCTTGTTACCGCCGGCCCCATCCTTCCAACACTCGGCACGCGTACTGGGCATATCCAGCCCCAACCCCAGCCCTTTTGTGTGTGTGCAAACAGTGCGTTCAGAAAGGACGCGGTACAGACACCCCAGCGGGTACCCTATGACAGGTGTTCTTAGCCTCGTT
Organism: Madoqua kirkii; assembly: GCA_006408675.1. NCBI lineage: Eukaryota > Metazoa > Chordata > Mammalia > Artiodactyla > Bovidae > Madoqua > Madoqua kirkii. Next base: position 4,171 of record SJYC01090653.1, on the reverse strand, counting down.
CTTACACACTTTCCTGTTATGTATCATTGTGAGTACTCACACCTACCTGGGCACCTTCTTGTATTCTCACGGCAAACACACAAAACAAACATGGTAATTACAAATGCAAAGGATGAAAATAGCCCTCTTCCCGGGAAAATCTATTGTTGGGCAAGACTAGCTTTCAAACTGGGTTTTACACTGAACTGCACGCAGTCAGAATGCTGGAACTAGCAGCGCATGATCTCCAGACTCTGACTTTCTGACCGAACTGCATTCGTCACAAAGCTTTTCTATTTCTCCCATTCCCAGCCCAGCATCGTTTACATTACATGTTGTTCACATTCTGAGAAGTTATCTTCTTTTTTCTTCCCATGCGTTGAATGTAATCCTCCCTACACGAAACAAAAAGCAGGCCCTGACTCCAGACTCCTGACTGAACACCAGAGGAGAGTCCCAAGTCCCAGACTGCGTGATGGGCTGCTTCTCACTGACTCAACTCTTGGTTTTGAGTTCTCTCTCACAGCCAGAACTTTCCAGAACTGGAAGCCTTGGAAGATAATGAAGGCAGCTTCACCAGCTGTCGCCCTTTCTCCAAGTGGACACGCACCTCATCATCAGGACTTGACTTTCCTCATTCCCCTGGCTATGGGGGTGCCAGGCCTCCCCCTTCCCTGATGGACAGCCCCTCTCTTTGCCTGTTGCCCTTAGATCTCCCAGTCAGATGAGATAAAAGCTGATCACTTTTCAAATCTCAGCTAAGATCCATGCAGAAAGCTGGGCATACATTTCTCCAAAAGACTTTTACAGTTCAATTATTATCAACTCCTAGGTGAAAAATACCCTCCAAGATCAAACTAATGAGGCTGCAGCAGTAACAGCAATATCAACCAACTGTGTGATGTCTGCAACCAGAGGCTTACATAAAAGCAAGAACTCTGCATAAACCAGGATTCACGATTTCTAAATTAGCACAGGACCACCAAACCACAATAAAGGATAATCCCTTTAATTAATAAAACAGTCAATATTTCATAATAACTATAAAGGGAAAGTAACCTTTTAAAATTATATAATTTTTTTTAAAAAAAGACAGAACCAATGACAAGATTTTGGAGAAAACCAGTAAACCATTCTTCCCAAATTAAAGGATAATTCTTTGCCTCCACTAATTACCAGAATGTTCACCGCATTGCTTTCAGTGATGAAGCATCAATTTGGCTCAGCGATCCTTCTCTCTGTTCTCTCTGTCAAGGAGATAAATTGACAAGTTATATCTCTCATAAAAGTTACTGATGCAACAATCCTGAGATGTGCTTTATTTTCCTCTGAAGAGCTTCTTTTCTTATACTGAAGGCAAAAGTATACAAAGTTTCCTGTTTTCACATGTTGAATAGATCAAGTCCTTGTCAAGCACCTTCTACATGCCAAGTCCAGTGGCAACATACATGCTCTTGTATTTTGTCCTGTTTATCTCTCATTTCACATGATCTCATTTATTTCTCATGGTCTGGGAATAGCCTCATCTTACTTTACAGATGTGAAAAACAAGGCTACACGGGGCTCTATAATTTCCTTACTATCTCACTTCCCCCAGAAAACCTCAATTCTAAAGTAAACTGACATCAGCTACCCTAATCTTAAATGAGGCATATTTGGTGGAGAAATCTCAAGACTTCCCATGGATTTTAAAGTCACCCATTTATCAGTCACATTTACCAAGCCTCTAATACACTCCAAATACTGTTAAAATACAATAATAATGTCACAGTCCTGATGTCTCCAACAATACTGATCTCACATAATGGTGTAAGATGATGTGGATATTTGGAGAACTATATTCATACTCTGTGTACTATCATGATGCTGGTGCAACCTTGTGTTTCATCTTTTGTAACTCAGGGTCCAGCAGGATGCAGGGAGGGGCTGGCATGCCTGCCCATCGCAGGCTGCATGTAGGGAAAGAAGCAAACAGAGCAAGTGGTGCCTACAGTGCTGAGGAAGCTATGACTCGGGGTGACCAGGGCCTGCACCTGAGGGACAGACCTACATCATAACGTCAGAAGTAAAAACGTGGTAAACGGCTGTATTGTTGGAGTTGGGCTCGTGCTCCCAAGTCTGACACAGTCTGTCTCTGCAGGACTAACTCTAGCCAATGATATAAAATTAGTATTTGAAGACTCCTCTTGTCCAAAGGCTTAGGATAATAATTCAGAAGGCAGGTTTCTGACTTGGTCAGCTGAGCAAGTTCCTCCCAGAGAAAGCAGACCTTTTCTGATGAGGGAAAAAAGGATTTTAATTTTGAAGGGTGAGTATACCTGCACATGACTGAAAAATGTCAGTGGCTTTCTAGGCAGTTAAGAAAATCTTGGGTCAATTTAGGACAGGGAGGTCAAGCAGAGGCTGAGATTACATGAAGGAACATACAACTTTTCTCATGTAAATTTATTTACTCACTCAACAATTTTTAAAATATGCTAATCTCTGGAGATATTAAAGAAGATGGAATCTCTGACTTGGTGGAGATCAGAGTTGAGAATATTCAAATTTCTAATTAAACCAGTTGTTGTTGTTCAGTTGCTAAGTCATGTCTGACTCTTTGCAAACCATAGACTGTAGCATGCCAGGCTTCTCTGTCCTTCACTATCTCCTGGAGTTTGTTCAAACTCATGTCCATTGAGCTGGTGATGCCAACCAACCATCCCATCCTCTGTCACCCACTTCTCCTGACAATCCTTTGAGCATCAGGGTCTTCACCAATGAGTTGGCTCTTCTAATAAGTTGGCTCTTCACATCAGGTGGCCAAAAGATTATAGCTTCAGCTTCAGCATCAGTCCTTCCAATGAATATTCAGGGTTGATTTCCTTTAGGATTGACTGGTTTGATCTCCTTGCTGTCCAAGGAATTCTCAAGAGTCTTCTCCAGCACCATGACTCAAAAGCATCTTCAGCATTCAGCTTTATGGTCTGACTCTCACATCTGCCCATGACAACTGGAAAAACCACAGCTTTGACTATACAGACCTTTGTGGGCAAAGTGCTGTCTTTGCTTTTTAATATGCTGTCTAGGTTTGTCATAGATTTTCTTTCCAGAAGCAAGTGTCCTTAATTTTGTGGCTGCAGTCACCGTTAAACCAGTTAGTACTATATATTTGACACATGAAGTGATGGATCACATGGAGGGCCATCAAGGCCCTAATCCAGACCCAAGTGAAGGGGATGAGGCTAAAGTTCTAACAGAAGACTTCTCAGAATCAATGGTGTCCAACTTGAGTATTAAAGAATCGGTAGGAGTTGGCAGTGAAAGAAGGCAGGGTATCCCAGATGAATGTGGCAAGGTCAGAAGATAGGTAGAAACATCTGTAGTATATTCAAGAAACTTTCCATCTGACTGAAACGCAGACAGTTGTGTAGGTATAGTAGAACCTTTCCGTGATTTCAATTTGAATTTTCTTAATGACTAGTGAGGATGAGCATCTACACAATGTTTATTCTCCATTTTTGGTGAAGTGTTTATTTAAAACTTTTGCCCACTTTTAAATGGATTGTTTCCTTCCATTTTGTGACTTTTAAAAGTGTTTTGTCCTTTCTAGATACAAGTTTTTTGTCAGACTTGTGACCTCTAAATACTTCCTCCCAGGGAAATGGTATACCTTTACATTCTCTTGGTAGTATCTTTCACAGAGCAAAGATTCTAAGGTTGATGGAGTTAAATTGATCAACTTTTTTCTTTGATGAAGCAAGCTTTTAGCATCATACCTAAAAACTCTTTGAATAACTCAAATTTACAAAGAGTTTATGTTTTGTTTTACAATTTTCAATTTTATACTTAGGTCTTTGGTCCATTATTTGTTTATTTTTATGGTGAAGCCATGGGGGGTTTTTGGTGTGTGTGTGTTTTTACATAAAATGTCCAATTATTTCAGCATTATTTATTGAAAGGACTACCTTTTCTTAATTGAATTGCCTTTGAAAATTTTTAAAAATAAAATGACCAAATTTGTATTGATCTCTTTCTGGAATCTCTATTCTATACCACTGATCTATATATCCTTTTGCCAATACTGCACTATCTTAATTATATAGATTTATGCTGCCTTAAAATCAGATAGTGTGAGTCCTCCAATTTTGTTCTTCTTTTCAAAATGTTTTGGCTATTCTCAATTCTGTGCTTTATTATCATACAAATATAT
>SJYC01090651.1:0-16594 GCA_006408675.1 Madoqua kirkii | reverse complement strand
ACATTACTTTGCCAACAAAGGTCCATCTAGTCAAGGCTACGGTTTTTCCAGTGGTCATGCATGGATATGAGAGTTGGACTATAAAGAAGGCTGAGGGCCGAAGAATTGATGCTTTTGAACTGTGGTGTTGGAAAAGACTCTTGAGAGTCCCTTGGACTGCAAGGAGATCCAACCAGTCCATTCTGAAGGAGATCAACCCTGGGATTTCTTTGGAAGGAATGATGCTAAAGCCGAAACTCCAGTACTTTGGCCACTTGATGTGAAGAGCTGACTCATTTGAAAAGACCCTGATGCTGGGAAAGGTTGAAGGCAGGAGGAAAAGGGGACGACAGAGGATGAGATGGTTGGATGGCATCACTGACTCAATGGACATGAGTTGGGGTAAACTCCAGGAGTTGGTGATGGACAGGGAGGCCTGGAGTGCTATGGTTCATGGAGTCACAAAGGGTCAGACATGACTGAACCACTGAACTGAACTGAACCCACACCTGACTTTCAGATCTATAACTTGAAACCATCACATGAATAGTGACAAGGATAAGAATGTTCTAGCTGCCCTGTGTCTACTGAAACTGGATAACTCTCTGGCCATCTGAGGATTCACAAAACAAACAATCTGAAAACAAAAGGATTTATAGAACAAACAATCTGAAAACAAAAGGATCTATAGAACAATGTGAAAACAAAAATGGGAGTTATGAAAGTATACTTTAATTAAAGAAAGAGAGAATATTGTTCCTACAAATTAAAGGGCAGATCTATAAAATGACTTTCTATTGAAAAAATAGTTTTAAAATCTAGAAGGTATTTTCTAGGTGCCTTTGTGAAGTTGACAAAGGAAAGAAGAAGAGGAAAAAAAATTGATGCAAGCAGAGATGTAAAAAGGAGAGTGAGAAACAATCAAACTGCAAGCAAACTTCAAAAGCAAGTGCAGATTAAAAATCAATATTGGAGACTAAACTGGGAGAAAAGACACTACGGAAGAAAAGAGATTGATGTAATAATGTAAAGGATAACCCTGATAAAAGTGTCAAATTCTAGACGAAATGACAACAGGATAAATGAGAGAAAAAGGAAAACTATATAGAGCAGGTAAAGGAGCACCACCCTTAAAACTGTTTTGTGTTCTTTGGGAGAATGGCAGTAAACTTGAACCAAAAAATCAAAAACCTTATAGAAACAATCTTTCCCAGGATGAAGTAATCCTTGGGTCTACAAATCTAGAGGATTCTTCATGTTCAAAAGAATAAAAATTCTACACCTAAATATGTGCTAAATTTTAAATTATCAACAATACAAAGTGAATACAAGCTTCCATATTCAAAATATAAGTAAAACAAAAGAATGAATAAAGTCTGGCCGGACTCAGATTTCTACTCTGCAACATCAAATGTTAAAACACAATGAAAGAGCACCGAGGAGGGCAAAATATTTTGTAAATAAAAAGTCTCTATCTTTTTAAGTTATTCACATGTAAAAGTGGCAGATGATATCTCAAGATATAACACTCACGTACCACCCCCTTCCCCCCAAATTCCCATTAGACATACACCAAGGTAGCAAAGTGTAAGTGAAAAGGAAGAAATATAGGATGACCCATAAGCACTGAAACAAAATAATTATGTAGAATTTGGTGTGACTTTGGTAAACAGAGTTACATCAAATGCAAAAAAGTATTTTTAATCTTCTTATTGAAATAGATCTTAAAGAAAAAAACCACAATAAAATAGGAATTATGTGATGGTAAATTAGGTTGATAAAGACAAGAAAATTGATATCAGGTGGGAGATAATGGTTTACCATATTTCCTGTCCTGATTCTGGTAATTTTAAAAATATAAGTATATAGGTAATCAAAAATTTTTTGACCAATTATAGTAAAATTTAAAGTAGGGGTTTATCCAACTACTTAAATGTAGACTTTAAAACATCACTTTTAATATATAAATAGTAGAATTTAAAACAAAATTTCAATCATTTCTTCAATTCAGAAGATAGAAGCAAACAATTAATAGGCCATATTTTTAATAGCATAAAGCAACTGACAGAGTTGAGGTCAAGCACACTATTTTGGGCTGATAGAAGTTACCCCACTTCAAAATAAATATGTTCAATTTCCCTATTGAAGTTGCTCAGTCGTGTCCGACTTTTTGCGACCCCATGAACTAGTAGCCTACTAGGCTCCTTCCTCCGTGGGATTCTCCAGGCAAGAGTACTAGAGTGGGTTGCCATTTCCTTCTCCGGGGGATCTTCCCAACCCAGGGATCGAACCCAGGTCTCCCACATTCCAGGCAGACACTTTAACCTCTGAGCCACACTAAACCCTCATAAACAAAATACAGTAGACTAAATCACACATATAAATTATATATGCATATAGTAAAAGCCTCAAAATGCTAACATAAAGAAATGAAAAAAGAACAGTAGACAAATTAGAATAAGCAAGTGAATACATTAAAATAGCACTGTAACCCTATTAAAAGACAAAATTCAAGCTTTAAAAAATACCAACTTTTGTTGCAGGATACAAAATCAATACACAAAAATCACTTGCATTTCTATACACTAACAATGAAAAATCAGAAAGAGAAATTAAGAAATCAATCCCATTCACACTGCAACAAAAAGAATTAAATGTCTAGGAATAAACTTACCTAAGGAGGCAAAAGAACTGTACACAGAAAATTATAAGATACTGATGAAAGAAACCAAAGATGACATAAACAGATGAAGAGATATTCCATGTTCCTGGGTAGGAAGAATCAACATTGTGAAAATGACTATACTACCAAATGCAATCTACAGATTCAGTGTGATCCCTATCAAATTACCAATGGCATTTTTCACAGAACTAGAGCAAAAAATTTCAAAATTCATATTGAAACACAAAAGACCCCAAATAGCCAAAGCAGTCTTGAGAAAGAAGAATGGAGCTGGAGGAATCAACCTTCCTGACTTCAGATTATACTACAAAGCTACAGTCATCAAGACAGTATGGTACTGGCACAAAAACAGAAATATAGACCAATGAAACAAGATAGAAAACTCAGAAATAAATCCACGAACCTATGGGTACCTTATTTTTTTACAAAGGAGGCAAGAATATACAATGGGGCAAAAACAGCCTCTTCAATAAATGGTGCTGGAAAAAATGAACAGCTACATGTAAAAGAATGACATTAGAACACTTCCTAACACCACACACAAAGATAAACTCAAAATAGATTAAAGACTTAAATGTAAGACCATAAACTAAAACTCTTAGAGAAAAACACAGGCAGAACTCTTGATGATATGAATCAAAGCAAGATCCTCAATGGCCCACCTCCTAGAGGTACAGAAACAAAAACAAAAGTAAACAAGTGGGGCCTGATTAAACTTAAAAGCTTCTGCACAGCAAAGGAAACTATAAGCAAGGTGAAAAGACAACCCTCAGAATGGGAGAAAATAATAGCAAATGAAACAATTGACAAAGGATAAATTTCAAAAATATACAAGTAGCTCATACAACTCAATGCCAGAAAAACACACAACCCAATCAAAAAATGGGGAAAAAGACTTAAACACACATTTCTCCAAAGAAGACATACAGATGGCTAACAAACATGAAAAGATGCTCAAATTGCTTATTATTAGAGAAATGTGAATCAAAACTACAATGAAATATCACCTCACATTGGTTAGAATGGCCATCATCAAAAAGTCTACAAACAACAAATGCTAGAGAGGGTGTGGAGAAAAGGGAACACTCTTGCATTGTTGGTGGGAATGTAAATTAATAACAGCCTATGGAAGACAGGATGGAGATTCCTTAAAAAACCAGGAAGAAAACCACCATATGACCCAGAGATCCCACTTCTAGGCATATGCCCTTAGAAATGTGAATCAAAACTACAATGAAATATCACCTCACATTGGTTAGAATGGCCATCATCAAAAAGTCTACAAACAACAAATGCTAGAGAGGGTGTGGAGAAAAGGGAACACTCTTGCATTGTTGGTGGGAATGTAAATTAATAACAGCCTATGGAAGACAGGATGGAGATTCCTTAAAAAACCAGGAAGAAAACCACCATATGACCCAGAGATCCCACTTCTAGGCATATGCCCTGAGGAAACCAAAATTGAAAAAGACACATGTATCCCATTGATCACTGCAGCACTATTTACAATAGCTAGAACATGGAAGTAACCTAGATGTCCATTGACAGATGAGTGGATAAAGAAGTTGTGGCACGTATACACAGTGGAATATCACTCAGCCATTAAAAGGAATGCATTTGAGTCACTTCTGATGAGATGGATGAACTTATAACCTATTATACAGGGTGAAGTGAGTCAGAAATAGTAATGTATTAATATCAAATCAATACCATATTCTAACACATATATATGGAATCTAGAAGAATGGTATTGAACAACTTATTTACAGGGCAGCGATGGAGAAACAGACATAGAGAACAGACTTACAGAAATAGGGAGTGGGGAGGAGAGGGTGAGGTGTATGGAAAGAGTAACATGGAAACTTACTTTACCATATGTAAAACAGACAGCCAACAGGAATTTGCTGTACAGGTCAGGAAACTCAAACAGGGGCTCTGTATCAATCTGGAAGAGTGGGATAGAGAGAGAGATGGGAAGGAGGTTCAAAAAGGAGGGGATACATGTATACCTATGGCTGATTCATGTTGAGGTTTGACAGAAAACACAAAATTCTGTAAAGCAATTATCTTTCAATAAAAACATAAATTAAAAAGAAAAAAAAAGGAGCAGGGGCCAAAGAAGCATTCTCTTTGATGATGTTAAGCGTGATATGTGTGTCTAGAATGCAGAAACAGATAACATATTGGCAAATAAAGTAAATGATTTCTTAGTTAAAAAAAATACCAACAGAGCAAAAGATGCATAATGAGTAATTTTCTATTGATATTAAACATCTATAAGAAGTTTTAAAAATCATGGGACCTCCCTGGTGGTCCAGTGGTTAAGACACCACACTTCCAATACAGGGGTATGGGTTCAATGCCTGGTCAGGGAACTAAAGTCCCATATGCCACACAGTGCAACCAAAAAAAATTTTTTTTTTAATTTAAAAAAAGTAAAAATGTGGAAAATAGCCTTATATCAAAATGTTAGCAAATGTTAAACACATTTGTTCCTAATATCTTTTCAAGGAGCATTTAGCATGCCTCAACCAGTCAATGTCAGATGGGCCAGGAAAATTTTAGGTACATATGGTTAGAATAATATCATGGGGAAAAAAAAAAAAACCCTCAATTAGCAGACATATAGCAAATGTTTCAAAAATCACACAGATGTGCTTTATTTAACCAGCCATACAATATATATAAAAATGGATTACATACAAGGCTACAAAGTAAATCTCCAGAACATCTAAAGTAAGATATTTGATACTCCACATATATTAATACATCTGCATTCCCTCACATTTACCTCCATAAAATAAATATTCTCTGGTTATTTCTTCCTAGATCTTAACTGCAAAAGCTCAGATCTTGCTAGCATACATTAGCCAGGCCCTCAGTTCCTTCAGTGTGAAACCCATTTCCTTCTGAAATATAGACAGTAATCATCAGTCCTAGACCCTCATTTATCTGGATGGAGACAAGGACAAAAGATGAAGCATATGGAACACCTTTTAGGCTCTTGTGTCAGATGAACCTTTGCAAGACCTGAGGGAGGCGCCTCTCTTCCAACAAGGAAGAGAAAGTGGCAGGCCTGGGATTTTCAGATCAATCAACCAAATATCCCGTCACCAGGTCCTAGGGTCCCCACTGTTTTCTTATCAGAAATGTGACATAGGTGACCTATCAAGGATCCTCTGCAACACTGTCTTATAATAAGATCCTAGGTCCGATTTTCAGTGGTGCCTGCCAGTAACTGAAAGACCTAAGGGCTTCTCAAAACCCTGTCATAGAGAACTCTAGTTTTCAAAGTGTGCTGTAAGCAGATAGTTTGTTAAAGAATTCCAAAGTAGTAACTTCCCTGGTGGTCCAGTGGTTAAAGACTCTGTGCTTCCAATGCAAGAGGCATGGGTACAATCCTGGTTGGGGAACTAAGCTCTCACATGCTATACAGTTTTAAAAAACAAATATCATTCCTGTTTACCTACAGAGGGTTATAAACTTGTTTTGCTTCACTGCAAATTGTGTGTGTGTGTAAGTTGCTTCAGTCATGTCCGACTCTTTGCGACCCTGTGGACTGTAGCACACCAGGCTCCTCTGTCTGTGGGATATTCTCCAGGCAAGAATACTGGAATGGATTGCTATGTCCTCTTTCAAGGGATCTTCCAGACCCAGGGATTGAACCCACATCTCTTATGTCCCCTGCATTGGCAGGCAGGTTCTTTACCACTAGCACCACCTGTGTGTATCCAAAAAGGTACTCATCATTTTTCACTGACCTAATCTTCACCCAAACCAGTTCAATCCTAAAGGAAATGAATGTTGAATCTTCACTGGAAAGTCTGTTGCTAAAGCTGAAGCTCCAGTACTCTGACCACCTGATGTGAAGAGCTGAAACTCAATGGAAAAGACTCTGATGCTAGGAAAGACTGAAGGCAAAGGGAGAAGGGGGCAGCATAGGATGAGATGGTTTGATAGCATCATCGAATCTGCCTGCAATGCAGGAGATCTGGGATCTATCTCTAGGTTGGAAAGATCCCCTGGAGAAGGGAATGGCTACTGACTCCAGGATTCTTGTCTGGAGAGTTCCATGGATAGAGGAGACTGGTCAGTTACAGTCTATGGGGTCGCAAAGAGTTGGATATGACTTCGTGACTGCACAACAACAATAAAATCTTCACCTAAATATTTAATGCCTTATGACCTAGATGTCACCCAGAATCTTTATCATTCTTGACTATCTGCATAATTGACTCAGACTCTAATTCCACACTCCGAGGAAGTCCAAAGCCTTTTCAGTTCAGTTAGTTCAGTCACTCAGTCATGTCCAACTTTGCAATCCCATGGATTGCAGCACGCCTGGCTTCCCCGTCCATCACCAAACCTGGAGCTTGCTCAAACTCATGTCCATCAAGTCAGTGATGCCATCCAACCATCTCATCCTCTGTCATCCCCTTCTCCTCCTGCCTTCAATTTTTCCCAGCATCAGGATCTTTTCAAATGAGTCAGTTCTTCACAGAACTTTTTCTTAAAAAGCCTTTTCAAGAGTACTTCAAATTACTGGTACTCTTGTATCCTCATATTTGTCTCTGGCCATGGACAACTTTTTCCATGTGTTTTCATAATGCAATTTGTTAACACAGATGTGATGCTGTTCTTCACATACTCCAAAAGGAAAAAGAGAGAGAGAAAGGTTAAAAAAAAATAAAAAAACTACTCACAGAATTATTTCTGGATGTTAGGAGTAGGCTGTGTGTTGGGTGGGGGTGGGGAGGAGATGACACTGAAAACATTTCCTGAATCAACATTTAACAGTCTTGTTGTTAAAATTCTTTTTGGGCATCCTGTCACAGGAGTTTTGCCCCATCTCACTGACTCTTCTCATTCCTCTATTTCTTACTTCCTCCCACTCAGATTGCCTTAGAAACTGAAATAGTTATTCTCCTCACCTTTGTAGACAGCAGTATAGCTTTTTGCCAACTCTTACTGTCAAGCTTTCCCACACAAACGATTCAGCCAAGCCCAAAGGGTTGCTATTCAACTTGTAACATTTGTTATTAACCATAGAGACCATAAACATTAAAAATATTTTTCTTTTACACTTTTCCTGATTTTATGACTTCTTGCTATCTTTCAGTAGCCCCAGGGATATAGCCCTTAAGTACAGTCTGTCAATTCTTTTATGAAGATGTAAGAATACCCTTCTAAAGTCAAGGTTTATTCATCCCAAGGTAAAAGCTTCTCAAGTTCTACTATACTGTATCACCTTGCATGCATACTAAGTTGCTTCAGTTGTGTCCAACTCTTTGCAACCCTCTGGACTACAGCCCACCATACTCTTCTGTCCATGGGATTTTCCAGGCCAAAATACTGGAGTGGGTTGCCATTCCCTTCTCCAGGAGATCTTCCTGACTGAGGGACTGAACCTGGGTCTCCTCTATTGTGGGCAGATTCTTTGTTGTCTGAGCTACAAGGGAAGCCCCTACTGTATGATACAGCCCTAAAGCCCAGATTGTTCTTTTTCTCATTATTTCCAGCAAAGTAGTTCATGTGTATTTAAGTATGTTTTTTAACCTTTCTCTCAGTTTCCTTCATTTGAAACTGAGAATAATAATGATGTCCTCAGCATAAGTCTATGATAATGATTAAAAAAATAAATACACTTAACACTATATCTACATAGCACAAGCAAGTTTTCAATGTATGCTAATAATTTTTATCTTCATTATACTTATCATATATGGACCCAAGAGTCTCCTTGATCCTATAAAGTAAAGAAGGATAATGTTACTGATGTCAGTGAAGAGGTGGACAGGGGCTATTTGAAAATCTTATTGCAGGATTAAAACAGAGTTCCCTACAAAGTCCCATTTTTTTTCCCCTAATATCTGACTCCATACATAATTTAATATCTCTCTAGTGACAGACTAGCAAAATAGATGGACTCTCATGTTTTCTGCACATACGTGTATACTTACATACACACAATGTATAAAAGAGAAGCCTAGATAGAGGATCAGAGATTTGGGAGAATATCCACATGACATCTTTTCTGGCCATGTCTCAAAAACATCCAGATTTCCGAGCTTCCTCTTGGACATAAAGCCCATCTGTGACAATCTGGTTTCTCTGCATATTGAAGAGCGCATTTTCTCTCCTGGGGAATAGTGGGAGCATACATTGCCAACATGTTGGCAGAGCCTGCCTGGGAAGCCACGCTCCTCTTTTTCTTTGGCTCTCAGAAGTGACTTATAGTCAACAGTTGCCTTCGTCAAGTGGAGAAGACAAGCAATGTGTCTTAAATAGCACTCTTATAATTAGAAATAGGCACACAAAGATTAATTTTGGAATCTATGCTTTTTTTCCCTGAAGAGCATAATTTCCTAAAATCTGGGGGGAAAAGTTTATGTTCTCACTACCTTTTTGAAAAAATAAGTCTCAAGAAGCCTTCTTGCTCCCTCAAATCTCATCTTGCAACCTGAATTGTTTTAAGTTAAGCATAAATGCAAAATGCAAATAGTAAGAAAAACTGGGCAAATATTTGGTCACCCATATGATGGAGAAATCCATATTTAAAGAATAATTACAAATCAATGAGAAAAAGGAGTGATCCATTAAAAAATAGTCTAATTACGAAAGAATTGCAAGTGACTAAAGAATATGAAAAATGTTCACCTTACTAGTAATCTAAAATAATCAAATTTAAGACTAACATGATTCATTTTGCCTAAGATATTTGCTGACACTAATGAAGCAGTAAAAAGACAAATACTTGATTTTGCTGATGGGAGTAGTAAATTGACACTCTCTCTGGTGGCTCAGATGGTAAAGAATCTGCTTGCAGTGCAGGAGACCTGGATTCTATACCTGGGTCAGGAAGACTCCCTGGATAAGGGAATGGCTACCCACTCCAGTATTTTTGCCTGGAGAATGCCATGGAAAGAGGAGCCTGACGGGCGAAAGTCCATGGGGTTGCAAAGAGTCAGGTATGATTGAGCAAATAACACTTTCATTTTTTTCACTTTCTTAGTAGCATAGAATAGGAGGATATGTTGGTTCAGATTTTGTAGAAGGCAAATTGACAATGTGTTCAAAGTTTTATCCTTTGATCCCCACATTTCCCTTGTAGGAAACATATCTAAGAAATATTTAACTACTTACCTCTGGTGATGCTTAATGGAGTATTGTTTTGTAATAAAAAATGATAAAGTCAATATCCAAAAGAGTAGATTTGTTAAAAGATGGCACATTCTTAAAATGGACTACTGTGCAGAAGTTGAAAATGATAATTTAGAAAGATTATGTAGGATATGAAAAAATATTTGTGACATTTTTAAGGGAGGATAAAGGCAAGAAAGCCATCTCCCTAGTTAAGCTGCTTCTTTTTTCCTTTTCTTCTTTTTTTAACACAATTCAAATTTTCATCACTCTTCAAATACCTTATCCTACACACTTTCTTCAACCACAGGGAAAATTCTCAACTCTTGAACAGAAAAGAATATGCCAGATAGGTCCTCTCTCTAGTTCTATCTGGACACCTACAGTTTCCTGACTTACACCCACAGCTGTTTAACTCTCTCTCATGACAATGGATGAGGCACCCCTAATTCTAGCCTCAAGCTCATTCTGCCACCTGGGCTTTTGGTAGCTGTCAGCCCACATGTAATGTATAAGGGACAAGGCAAAGTTCAAATGGAAACTCAAATGTATGTGTCTTAACATTTTAGTCATAAATCAAGATAACTCTTATGTAAAATATGTTCCCATCCTTCTGAGGAACACATATGCCTCCCTGAGGAACTGAGAAGCAAGTTGGAATTGAATTCCAGGACATTCTGAACCAGAATAAGGAGACACTCTCAAGCCTGCTCCCCTTCTCTTCCCACTTCAGGCTGTGCCCCACACTGTGAAGGGCACTTACACGCAGTTCAAGTTCTATGCAGCCTTCATGACAGCCACCTTGAACTCTGGACAGACACAATGCCTTGGTCCACAGACTCTGCCCGCCCTTTAGGGAGGAGAACCATCAGAGGAGAGCCAGTGCAGCTCCCAGATCTGGCCTCTGTCTTCTCCAGTCACAACCCGCCTTGGCTGTTTGGTGGAGAGAGGTCACCCTGCTGCATAAAGGTGAGTTTCTACTTCCTGACTTGAATACGAGGCTTATGATTTTTGGTTGAAGAACAAATAAAAATGAGATCATTTCACACGTGGTATGTCTTACTTCATATGTTTTGAACACTTCTATTTTATTTATAGTAGGAAATTTACTCCACACAAAATTCCACCTCCCCAGTGAACTTTCTGGAATTGTCATTCATTTGTATGAATCTCTTAAAAAAGAATCCCTCCTATTTATACCTTTTTAGTGAGTATTTTAATTCTTGGACTCTCTCTTTTTATAAATTTATTACTTTAAATAGAGGATAATTATTTTAGTTGGAGGATAATTGCTTTACAATGTTGTGTTAGTTCCTTCTGTATACCAACGTGATCTCTCTCGAAGGTGAGTATTCACCTATCATTTAGTGTTGAAGGCTTTGAACTCAAAATGTAGGGGGTGACTGAATAAAAGGTTAGATCATTTGTTAGGAAGTAATCGAAGCACAGAGTCATCATGAAGATGACTGTCTGAAGGAAGCAGATTCAGGAATAACTTTTTTTTTTTCTTCTACAGTGTAATTTTGAGACGAAATGCTGCTGCTCACTGGTGCCTTGTTTGCCTAAAAAATATTTAACTCATAGAAAAAAATATCTGGGAACTCGTAACGTGTTCCAGAAGAATATTTCAACAGAGCAATGCAATTGCAAGGTTGTCAAGACAAATGGAAACGATAAGAATGAGTCAATGTGGTATTTAAGCAAGTTAGAATTAGAAAGTGAGGATGGAGTCATAGTGGCTATATATCTCTTCAACTGATTTAATAAATACACCTGCAGAATTTTTAGAAAAGGATGTTTTATCCAGCAATCCTATTGTTAACCTTAGGACTTTCCAATCCCTAGCTTTCTGATCTTTTTTTTTTTTTCAATTTGGGAATTAGAACAGAGCATTTCCTGATGGACAAATGTACATCACTATGGCCTGGCAGACAAAACTGGTCCCGTTTCCACCACAGCAATTTTATGAATTGGCCTCAAGTTACAAATACTCTGAGCACCCAGGATATCCTGGGAATCTGAGTGGTGTGAGCCTGTGTTTCTATGTAACTCCGAACACACATAATAAGCCAAGTGATCAGAAATAAATCAGTCTACTATGTTCTTACTTTCCTTATGAAAAACTCCAGGTGTGCATGTATGTATTTTAACTGCAAGCCAAGCTTCAGATAAAAGTGTGAATTATATATACAATATACATGCCACACAGACACAAAAATGTGTGTATATTCTACAGGAATCTCACATGTATGTAGTATACTGTGCACATGTAAAAAGAGGCACTGACTTCGTAAAATGCTGAAAGCTATTCAGGCTATCTCTACACCCGACAGTAAACCGGCAGAAAGTAAATAAAGTACGTGAGAAAAAGCACAGGATCAAAACAGCAGATGCAGGTTTAAAACTAGCTCAGAGATTTTCCTGGTGTTTCACATTTTGGAAATCTGTATTCTCTGATGACCACTTTCATATAAGGCTACTTCCAGTGTCAAGATGGAGGTAGTATTTATAATTCTCCAACATATTTTAGAATGGGAAACCAGATGTTACCTGCATACAAGGCTTTAAGTCCCTGGGTGAAGTCTGTCCTGAGCCACGGAGTAAGGAGGGAACCGGTTTTGACGCTGAAGAAATGCAGCTGAAATCCTGGTAACTAGCTCCCTTTGGCCTGTTGTTCCTCCTGACAGCTGCGGGGTGTCTCAACGTTTCCCGAGACCACAGCTGAGTCCAGAGTCCTTCACCTGGAGAGTAGCCTCGGGGTTTTGCACTCTCGCCTCAAGTCGACTTCCAGGCCCTTCACAGGGGCCCCGCCAGCAGGAAATCTCCTTTGAACAACGTGGGAGCCGCCTGTGGGCTGGGTCCTGGTCCTGGCAGGCAGACTGTGGGCTCCCTGAAAGCAAACAGGAGCCCAAAGGATGCTCCCAAGTCTTGGGGTGTGTAGGGCAGCAAGCGTGGATCTGATGAAGGCAAACAGCAGAGGATGCCAGGGTCACGCTGGCGGACCGCGTCTCAAAACCAGAACCGCAGCGTCCGCTGAGGGTACCACCGCATGAACCACAGTCTCGCGGGAAGCCGACCGCAAGGGCTCTTGGGAGATCAAAGCCCAGCCCCACCTCCCCCTCTCTGTTTTAATATCTTCTTTTTTTTTTAAGATTTTTTTTTTCTGTAGAGCATTTTTTAAGTCTTTATTGCATTTGTTATATAATATTGTTTCTGTTTTATGTTCTGAGGTTCTTTTGGATGCAAGGCATGAGGGGTCTTAGCTCCCCCACCGGGGATCAAACTCAGACCCCCTGAATTGAAAGGCGAAGTCTTACCCACTTGACCACCAGGGATGCCCTTCTTTGATTCTCTTGTGTACTATAAATATTTTCCCAGTTTATCGTTTTTATTTGCATAGTTTTATATATAATCATTAACATCTTATGTACACGTCTACATATCTTTTTTGTTTTTGCAGTGTTGTGCACTAAGGGTCAAATCGCTTTCCATGCCTCTTTCTCCTGCCCCAAGGTTATATGTTCCAGGTTTTCTTCATGGGCTTTAAATCATCCCACATCTACATTTAATTATCTGATTTATTGGCGTTTATTTTTACAATACTCTATGAAATAGTATCCAACCTTTTCTTCCAGAACTTAACTAGATATTATAACTTATTCTGTTGATAAATTGCTTTTCTGCTTTCTTTAATTATTTTCTATTAAAGTATAATACACAAAGAGACTGCATAAATCATATAAATGCAGTTCAATGAGCTAAGTGAACACATTCATGAAAATACCCCAATAGCTCAAGAAACAGAACACTGCCAGCACCTAGGACACCCACTGCCAGCACCTAGGACACCCACTGCCAGGCTTTTTCTTAGTCACTATGTTTCTTCCCCACCAAAGTTCACTGCTATATGTACAGATGAACCCATAAATTCTCTTGTGAAGTGCTCTCTTTCACTTCAAGTTATACTTGTGAAATTCAAGTTGTGCTAATGTATACTTTGTTGTATAACATTTTATTATTTGAATATTTCACAATTTATCTCTTCTACCATTGGTGGACATTTAGTTTGTTTCCAACTTTGGGCTAGATTGCTACTGTAAACATTCTTGTACATTAAAAAAAATATATATATATATATATATATATACACACACACACACACAAGTTTCTGTTAAGTATACAGGTACATAAGAATGGAATTGCTGGACCATGTCATAAAATGTTGACAGTTTTGAGGTGATATACAAATTTTCATTACTTTCAGCATGAGAATTTTAGGTATTATCTTCAGCAGTATTTATTATTGTTACTCTTTTTAATCTTAGCTCTTTTGGTGAATATATTGACTTATTTAGCTATAGTTTTCACTTATTTTATGACTGATAAAGTTGAGAACACTTTCATAGATGTATTGGTTATTGGATATCATTTTTTGTAAAGTGTATGTTTAATTCTATTGCCCACTATTTCAGTGGATTCTGTGTCTTTTTCTTACTGATTTATTGGAACTTTTATGCGTTCTGGAAAAAAATTCCCTTGTATTTATGTATATATATGTCACCATATCTTAGTATACTCTGTGACAGTTCTTTCACACTTTATATGTTTCCTAGATCTGATGTGACAAACTACCACAGACTTGGTGGCTTGAAATAGCAGACCTTTTTTTCTCTCTCACAGTTCTGAAGGCCATAAGGCCAAAGTCAAAGTGCAGGCAAGGTGGGTTCCTTCTGAAGATTCTGAGGAAGAATCTATTCCATGCCTCTCTCCTAGTTTCTAGTGACTCCGGGTGTTCTTTGCTTTCTTTGACTTTCCTTGTAGACATATAACTTCAATATCTGACTCCATATTACCGTTGTGGTAATTTAATCGCTAAGTCCAGTCCAACTCTTATAACCCCATGGATTGTAGCCTGGCAGGCTCCTCTGTCCATGGGATTCTCCAGCCAGGAATACTGGAATGGGTTACCATTCCCTCCTGCAGGAGATCTTCCCAACCCAGGGATCAAACCCAGGTCTCCTGCATTGCAGGCAGATTCTTTACTGACTGAGCTATGAGGGATATTAACATTATCCCTTGTGTAACTGTCTCTACAGGTGCTCTCTTCTGTGCCTCCATGTCTGTTGCTCGTCTTCTTTATTTCCCATCATTGCAGTCAAAGTGAAAGAAAGAAAATGAAGTCGCTCAGTTGTGTCTGACTCTTTGAGACCCCATGGACTGTAGCCTATCAGGCTCTTCCATCCATGGGGTTCTCCAGGCAGAAATACTGGAGTGGGTTTCGATTGCCTTCTCCAGGAGATCTTCCCAACCCAGTGATTGAACCTGGGTCCCTCATAGCTCACTGGAATCAGGGCCCACCCTAATCCACGATGCTCCCATCCTGAAATCTTCAAATCCATCACATCTTTGCCATGTAAGGTTAGTTAATATTCATGGGTTTCGGGTGACCTGAATTTGAAGAAATACCATTAAACCACTACACTCTCATGATTGTATTTTTTTTCCCTCATGGTTGGCTACTTTTTGCATCCCTTTAAAGAAATCTTTTCCTCCTCCCTTATTCTTACCATCATGAAGATATTCTCTTATGTTATATTCTAGAGAAACTAACACATTTAGATATAGCATCCATCAGCAGTTAATAGTTGTGCAAGGTAAAGCAAAGTGTCAAATTTCACTCTGCTCCAAACAGACGTTTAACTGACAAAGGAACACTTTATTAAACAGACCATTCTTTTTGCACTATTATGTAGTATTAGTCATAAATTAATGCTAATTAAGTGTTCCTTCTGGACATTTCTGAAAGATTTGTCCATTGGTCAGTCCTTAGATCATTCTCACACTATCTTAATTAATGTAGGTTTATAGGTCTTGATATCCAATAGTGGAAGGTATCTTTCTTTTTCAAGATTGTCTGTCATGACTATTGGTGGTTTTTTCTATTTCCATGTAAATTATAAAATCATCTTATTTTGCTTTTCTCAAAATGCTTGAATTTTGATTGGGGTTGCATTGAATCTTACATCAATTTTAGGGTACACTGAAATTTTTGCCATGTTGGAAGTGTATATTCTTTCCTTTTAAGTCTTTATTATCCTCAACAATGTTTCAAATACTGTGAAGGACTTTTGAATACCTTTTGTTATGTTTATTCCTATTTATCAGATGTTTTGATATAATTTTAATGGCATATTTTAAAATTTTGCCAATTTCTAATTGTCTCTGTAGATATTCTTAATTTGGTTTCCATAGATCTTGCTGATTTATTTGTTAATTATAATGGGTTATCAGCAGATTCTTCTAGGTCATTACATACAATCATCTGAGAATAATGAGAATTTTACTTCTAGCTTCTTAATCTTTTTCCTTTTATTTCTGTCTCGTTTTATTTCACTGTCTAGGACCTCTAACATAATACTGAATAGAAATAAAGTGGGTAGAAATCTTTATCTGGTTCCCAGTATCAGAAACCTTCTAACATTTTAACAGTGTACCATTCAGAGATCAGCTAGAGGTTTTTTTGGTAAGCATTCCAAGTTAAGGGGTTAATTCTCTTCTCTCCTTAACTCACTGAGAGTTTTTCCCCCAGTGAGTAGATGGGTTTTGTCAAATGCTTTCTCCACTCTTATTGTTAAATAAATTTTTCTTTTTTTTGTTAATTTGGTCATTTATATTGTAAATTAATATAATGATTTTGATATATGTAATGTTAAATCAGCCTTACCCCAAATAAATCTACATTTGCAATGTATTATCTTTTCTACATGTTATTATATATACTAAGATATTTTT
>SJYC01090650.1:0-12609 GCA_006408675.1 Madoqua kirkii | reverse complement strand
TCCTAGTCTTTCTCTTTTCCAAAATGTATGTTTAAGTTTCATATAAGCATAGTTTTAGCTGCACTTGACAAATTATTATGTCATAATTTGCCCTGTTAGTCTAGAAGCAGAATCGCTCTTTGTCGCCACTTTTGCTTCCACATTCTTCTGTACCCTTGGTTCTGCTTCTGAACTTGCTCTCCTATAGTTTTTCTGTTTCATCCTACAGCTGTCTCACCTTGTTTACTTTCCTTCCCTTTATAAGACGATCTAATGACTCACAGAGCGAGACCCTCTTCTATGTAGTATTTGCAAAGAATTCTCTTGACTCTTTTAGGGTACTCATTCACGGGTATAATTTTGTCAGATTCTCTAAAAATAATTCATTAGACATATGTTTTGAGTGGAATTAAAAATACAGAATATGAAGAAGTGACATGCTCACAATATTGAGTTTTTATGCTCAGGAATATGATATGTCTCTTCAATACATTCCTCAATAAATAATTATCAATAATTGTTTACATCACTTTCCAATAAGTATTTATAAATTTCAATATAGATCTTACATATTTTTAATTAACCTTTTTTTCCTCTTAGGAATTATTTGTAGTTTCTTTCTTTTTTTTTCTTTTTTAGCATTAACTAGTAACTACTAGCACTAACTAGTGACTACTATGGGTGCCCTCCACTGCAGGTGGTGGGGCTGTGGTATCCTGGGCCTGGAGTAGGGGCCAGGTCGTGGGAGGCTCCAGGAGTGGCCTGGGGCCAGCGTCCCAGGCATTGAGGGACCACCCATGTGTGTGTGGTGGTGCGACCTCCCGCTTGTTTTCCTGGTGGCCCAGCCATGTCCAAGTATTTCTGGTCCCTGATCCTTTTGAACTGTGCTGTTGGAGAAGACTCTTGAGAGTTCCTTGGACTGCAACAAGATCCAACCAGTCCATCCTAAAGGACATCAGTCCTGGGTGTTCATTGGTAGGACTGATGTTGAAGCTCAAACTCCAGTACTTTGGCCACCTGATGGGAAGAACTGACTCATTTGAAAAGACCCTGATGCTGGGAAAGATTGAGGGCAGGAGGAGAAGGAGACGACAGAGGATGAGATGGTTGGATGGCATCACCAACTCGATGGACATGAGTTTGAGCAAACTTGGGGAGTTGGTGATGGACAGGGAAGTGTGGCGTGGAGTCTTAAATAATCAGACACGACTGAGTGACTGAACTGAACTGAGTGACTACTAATATATAGGAAAACTCACTGACTTCAATATTTACTTTTGAACTTGCTAATTTTTTAGCTAATTTTTCTGACTTTTCCAGATAAAAATCATATTACCTGCATGTAGTGATAATTTTCTCCTCTTTTTTCATATTTACATTGTTCGCCCTCCAGTTTCTTATTGCATTAGTTAATCCCTCTCAAACATGTTGAAAACTCAGTGACATCAGGCTTAGTTTTGTCCTGACTTTAATAGGAATGTTTTCAGGATTTCCCTATTAATTACATAGAGTGGTAGGTTATTTATTGCATCAAACAAGTCATTTTTTATTTTGGTTTCATAAATTTTCCATTTAGGCGTTTATTTTAATATCAGGATGAATTATTAATTTTATAAATACTTTTCAGCCTCTATGACTCCAGGATCTCAGTTCCAAGTAAAACTAACTCTAACTGCTCCTGTGTAGCACAGATCATGCCTAGGAGAGGGGAACCAAGCCTGCAAAATCCTCATGAAGTTGAGGGGAAGAGACATCTCCAGGAAGACCAACCAAATCATTCTATGAATCAATGCAACGAGATCACTGTTGAATGCTAGGTGGCCCAGCTGATTTCCCCAGCACAGCTACCCTGCAGCCCTAGAGCTGGGGCATGATACCATCACTGCCCCTACTTCTTAGCTTTGCCACTTAATTTGGATTTAAACCTGGTGTCCATGTGTTTGGTTAATCCTAGGAAGTGTATTCATGTCCTGGATGCCAGAGAAGCTGCTTCCCTGGTAGCTCAGCTGGTAAGGAATCTGCCTGCAGATCAGGAGACCACAGTTCAATTCCTGAGTCAGGAAGATCACCTGGAGAAGGGATAGGCTACTCATTCCAGTATTCTTGGGCTTCCCTCGTGGTTCAGCTGGTAAAGAATCCACCTGCAATGTGGGAGACTTGGGTTGAAAAGATCCCCTGGAGGAAGGCATGGCAACCCACTCCAATATTCTTGAATGGAGAATCCCCATGGACAGAGGTGTCTGGGAGGCTACAGTCCATGGGGTCACAAAGAGTAGGACATAACTGAGTGACTTTTGCTTTCACTTCACACCAGTGCTCACAGGGTACAGGATTCTCCAAACATGTGAAAATGGTTCTGATGCTGGGTGGTCACTCACACACAGTCAAAAAGTTGACATCTCCACATTCATAGAAATTTTTGAATTTTGGATTGTCTCCTTTATTCTATTAATGTGAAATATATATATAATATATGTATATTGTCATTATTATTATTATATTAAAGTCTCCAATGCTGAATATCTGGAAATGCTGAAGGTTGAATTTAGTATGTTAAAAGCTATGAGCTTTCAGCAAGAACTGACTGCTGGCCCATGAACTTAAATGACAGAGATTGCAAATGAATTCTTTCTAGAGGTTGTGTAAAAGAAGCCCTTCCAGCTTGGTAAGGCTGTCACCCTGTTTGTTAAGTTACCTATGTTGGGTATATCAAGAAAGCATCTGTCCAGAGTTGAAAACTGGAGGTGTTTGTTTTAATGTACACAGTGGATTTCTTCTTAATTGAGCCAGTTCATTCATGTTTGCTACAGTTCCCCAAATTCCCAGGCCTTGTCATATATTCACATCATCTAAAACCCTGTAAGCACTTATAAATAGACATTCCCTTTATGGTACCATGTTTTGATTCTTTTTTGAGCTTTGAAAATTATAATAGTAGTGCATGCATGTTGTATAATGTCAAACAGTACATTATTATATATATCATTTTATATATATATGTACACACATAAATGTGTATAACAAAGCTGAGACTTCCCTGGTCATCCAGTGGCTAAGACTCCTACCTCCCAATGCAGGGGGCCCGAGTTCCATCCCTGGTCAGGGAACTAGGTCCCATATGCCACAAATAAAGATCCCACATGATGCAAGTAAAGATCCTAGGTGCTGCAACTAAGACCTAGTACAGCCAAATGAAAAAATAAATAAAACCAAATATTTTTTAAAATAGCTACAAAGATATGTACAAGCTAATCCTCTCCCTGACACTTCACCCATCCCTTTGAGGTAACCAGTGTTAACAGCATGCTATGTGCTAGCCCTTCTTCATACATAATCTTTCAAACACATTTTCTTTCTTTATACCTTTGCTTGCTTTTACTGACATGGAATTCTACTATACTCAGTCAACAAATTGTTTTTCCTTTAAGGTTTTACTGTGGAAAATTTCAAACATATATAGACACAGAGAGGATACTATCACAGTTCAGTTGGTAAAGAATCTGCCTGAAATGCAGGAGACCCTGGTTCAGTCCCTGGGTTGGGAAGATCCCCTGGAGAAGGGAAAGACTACCCACTATAGTATTCTGGCCTGGAGAATTCTGGGCTGTATAGACCATGGGGTTGCAAAGAGCCAGAGACAATTGAGCAACTTTCACTTGCACTTTCATGTACCCAACACAGAGCTTTAACAATTAGCAGTTCAAGCTCAATCTTGGTTTAAACTCTACCTTCACTTTCCACACTCCTGCATATCTTGGATGATTTTTATTTTAATATGTAGAAGTATGCTCCCCCACCCCCACTTTTATGTAAAAAATTTCAAATCTATAAAAAGTGTTGGCAGGCTAGTATAATGAACAATCCATCTGTTCATCATCTGGATTTCCCAGTTGTTTTTCATCCTAGACAGGCTTCCCTGTAGCTCAGTTGGTAAAGAAACCATCTGCAGTGCAGGAGCCCTGGTCTGATTCCTGGGTTGGGAAGATCTGCTGAAGAAGGGATAGGCTACCCGCTCCAGTATTCTTGGGCTTCCCTTGTGCTTCAGCTGGTAAAGAATCCACCTGCAATGCAGGAGACCTGGGTTCAAATCCCTGGATTGGGAAGATCCCCTGGAGAAGTGAAAGACTTCCCATTCCAGTATTCTGTCCTAGAAAATTCGCAGAGTTGGACACGACTGAGCAACTTACTCACTTTCAGCCTAGACAATATTTTATGGAGTTCTCTATATTTAGACATAACTTTATCCTTTCCTTCCCTAATTTCTTGATGCACACACACATATATATATTACTTTGTATAATTACTCATTTTTATTGAATACCACTCATGTGCGGAAGCAGGAGTTGGCGGAGATGCTTAAACCAAGGTGATCAAGTTCACCCAAACAGAAGGATTGAACCAAGACAGTTGCCAAAGGGGGAAACAAGGAAAGATATTGTATAACAGTGATTAAGGGAAGGCACTCTTTCATGCTTAGCTGGGGGAACTCCAAAAATCTCTTCTGCTAAAGTTGTTTGCAGATACCTAGTTTTGGCCCCAGACAGCTGACTATACGAAGCAGATTCACCCTCCCAGGGAAGAGAGGACCCCTGAAACAGGAGGTTTTGGTCCAGCTCAGGAGAGCCAATGGCCAATTGCTGGCTACTTTCCTTTAATAAACATTTGGAACAGTAAGTCATTCCAAGCCAACTATTTTTAGATTGTTCCAACTGCCTTTTAAATTGGGCAAAGTTTATCACTGCATTTTTTGTCAGTTCTCCTTGTATTTCTAATTGTGCTTTATATACTTTTTCAAAATATTATTAGGCACATCAAACTTCAGAGTTACAGCTTCCTTGTATATTTCAGTTTTTATAAAAGAGAAACCATCCAATTTGATCCTGACTAATAACAAGCAGCTGGAGAAGGAAATGGTAACCCACCCACTCCAGTATTCTTGCCTGGGAAATCCTATGGACAGAGGAGCCTGGCAGGCTACAGTCCATGGGGTCACAAGAGTTATACACGACTTAGCGACTAAACCAACACCACCAGTAACAAGTAGCATGTGTGTGCATGCTAAGTCACTTCAATCATCTCAGTATCTTTGGGTCCCTATTAGCTATAGCCTGCCGGGCTCCTCTGTTCGTGGGATTCTCCAAGCAAGAATACTGGAGTGGGTTGCCATCCCCTCCTCCAGGGTATCTTCCCCACCTGGGGACTGAACCTGTATCTCTTATGTCTCCTGCACAAGTAGTATATATATTATCTAAGTTTCTTTGAGCATTTCTCACTCAATACCCTGCAGCAGCAGGAAGCAAGCCTTCCATGTCTGAGAAAATTTGAATACCAGCTCTTTCTCTCCAGTTACATTTTCCTATCTTGGACAATGGTGCAATATACTATGGACTAAGCCCCACTTAGCTGGTGTTTAGATCTCCTTTCTAGATTCAGATATGAAGGGGATAATGGTGTCTGTAGTTTTTGACTTGAAATCTACATCAACTAATATTAGCAACATCCATCCACAACACATTTTTGTTTGCATTTCCCTGATAAACTGGTAGCCATTGTAGTAGGTTTAATGCATCCTTTCATTCAGATTTGTTTGCTTTAACTTTGTATTTGTTACTTGTTGTTGCACAACAAATAACCCAATCTTTAGTGGCTTAAACAATAACCATTTATTATGTTACAGTTTCAGTGTGTCAGTAATTCAGGAGTGGCTTAGTTGCAGCTGTTCGGACTCAAGGTCTCGTGAGGTTATAGTTAAGCTGTCCCCCAGGGCTGCAGTAATTTGAAAGCTAGCCCGAAGCTGGAGAATTTACTTTCTTTTTTTTTAATATACATTTATTTTAATTGGAGGTTAATTACTTTACAATATTGTATTGGTTTTGCCATACATCAACATGACTCCGCCACAGGTACACACATGTTCCCCATCCTGAACCCCCTCCCTCCTCCCTCCCGTACTATCCCTCTGGGTCGTCCCAGTGTACCAGCCCCAAGCATCCAGTATTCTGTATTGACCCTGGACTGGCGATTCGTTTCATATATGATATTGATATTATACATGTTTCAATGCCATTCTCCCAAATCATCCCACCCTCTCACTCTAATACAGTATACTAACGCATATGTATGGAATTTAGAAAGAGGGTAACGATAACCCTGTATACGAGAGAGCAAAAGAGTTTGCTTTCAAGACGATTCTCTCATGCCTCCATGACAAGTCAGGACTGGTTACCAGCAGGATGCCTCATTTTCTCATAATGCACTCCTCCACAGAAGTGCTTAAGTGTGTCCTCTTGACATGGTCACCAATATCGAGTTCTTCTTTCCTCCCTGGCCACAAAACTAACTACATTTCAGTCAAGTATCCCTTCCCCACCCCTCATCAGTTATAACCTTGTGACTACCCAATGGAACGTCAGCCCAGGCCATGAAATGGCCAACACCCTCTTCCCCATGCTCACTCTCTTTCCTCCTCTGTAAGGCTAGAAGTGAAGGTCTCAATATGCTTGGGAAAAGCCCAAATTCTTGAGGGGAGCCATCCAGCCAGAAGATGTGCCCTGGACTTTGGGTCTAGTGCAGATCTAGACCTAAACCTCTGCTGTGCTAAGCTTCAGGGATTTGGCTACAGCAACTACTTTCTTACTTGCTTATTCAGACTAATACAGTACAGCACATGTGTGTATGCTAAGTTGCTTCAGTCGTGTCTCTTTGCGACCCCATGGACTGTAGTCTGCCAGGCTTCTCTGTTCCTGGGATACTCCAAGCGAGAATACTGGAGTGGTATCCATGCCCTCCTGTAGGGGATCTTCCCAACCCAGGAACTGAACCCACATCTCTTCTGTCTCCTGTATTGGTAGGCAAGTTCTTTACCGCTAGTGCCTCCTGCAAAGCCCACAGTAGAGTACAGTTACCTTCAATTTTCAAGTGTTCTTTACATTTCTCTGATGTTGTATGGAGAGCATGTTTTATTCCATGCTACTTAAGGGGGGGACTCTGTAAAGTTTCAGGTTTCCTTCCTTTCTTAAAATCTCAAGAGAGGCTCAATGACACAAATATAATATCAATAAATAAGATAAAACTGTATTTTAAATATCTATGTAAGGAAATAGGGGTTAACGAAAAGTAGAGGCTGGGAACTAGGATGCCAGATGGTTTCAATAAAAATACTGAACATATTTAGAAAACAATGTGTCAAAATATATGAAGGATATAGCTAATAATCTAAATTATATTGTTACATTTTGTGTCAGATCATGTAGCTTTTTTCTTTTGCTGCCCAACACACAGAAATATAACTTTCAAAAAAATCTCAATGATGATACAGTTTATATGAACTTCACACTTAATCTGTTAGACTCATTGGTGCATATAATAATCATGGCACAAAAATAAATTTGTATGCTGGTATTATTCACAGAAATTCAAAAAGGATATTTAACTAGATTTGACAGATCTGGGCCAACAGGTAAATCTTTATTGAAAGAAAACTTTATTTTAAGAAATGGGAAGCACAAGGGGAATGGTAATTATGTCCCTCAAGCATCAGTGCTTCAGAAAAAAGAACATAGAAGATTGTTTTCCATAAGTTTTAGCACAGCCGATTTAATACTCTCAAAAAGAAGTCATCTTCTCCTTCTAACCCTGTGAAAGTGCTCAGGGAGCTGTAATACTGCCTCAGAAAGAATCTGCTCCTGCGAATTCTCACTCACCCTGATATACACTGAGAGCTTCAGAGGCAAAATCATTAAGTAAAGCTAGAAATCTGTCTTTATGCAATGCAAATTTAAATTTCTTTTCAAGTGTTTAATATTTTTTCAAAATACTTTAGAACTAAAAATTAGTCAATTCTTTTCTAAGTCAGGCACCTTTTTTCCAAAAACAAAGTTTTCTCCTACTGACTTACTTTTATCATATAATAGTTGAATTTGATAACATTTACTTAAGCTATACAAGTATAATATTAATAATAAAATAAACACCTGTGGGTCCAATATTCATGTTATGAACTAAGACCTTCCCAGGTACTGCTGAAGTTAACTATGTGATTTTTCAGCCTCCCACTTCTCGCCGCCCTCACCAGGATCCTGAAAAGTTACTGTATCCTGTATCAAGATACTGTAACCAGTATCCTGAAATCTTTACAGTTTTTCATGTACGCATAGATCTTTAAGCATGATGCTGTTCACCTTTACTTGTTTTTGAGCCTTAAACAATGTTATAATACTTAATATAAAGTGAAAGTGAAGTTGCTCAGTTGTGTCTGACTCTTTGAGACCCTGTGGACTTCAGCCTACCAGGCTCCTCTGTCCATGGGATTCTCCAGGTGAGAATAATGGAGTAGGTTGCCATTTCCTCCTCCAAATACTTAACATGATACTCTGTAATTTGATTTACATTTGCTCATCAGTTTAAGTTGAATACTTATTGCTGATTCACTCACTTTATCTCATTTAGCTGCAAAATGTTCATTTTCACTATTTTATGTGACTATTCTATAGCAATTTTTTTCATACTCTCGTTGGTGGATATCTGGATTATTTCCAGTGTTTTGAAATATCAAACCCTTGGGTCTTTTTTTTGTTTAAATTGAAGTAGAGTTGATTTATGTTTCAGATGTACAGTTATATATATATCTGTATTCTTTTTCAGGTAGCTTTCTATTATAGATTATTACAAGATATTGAATATAGTTTCCCATGCTATAGAGTAGGTGCTTGTTTACCTGTTTTATATACAGTAGTATGTACCATTAATCGGAGAAGGCAATGGCAACCCACTCTAGTACTCTTGCTTGGAAAATCCCATGGACAGAGGAGCCTGGTGGGCTGCAGTCCATGGGGTCACTAGGAGTCGGGCACGACTGAGCAACTTCACTTTCACTTTTCACTTTCATGCATTGGAGAAGGAAATGGCAACCCACTCCAGTGTTCTTGCCTGGAGAATCCCAGGGACAGCAGAGCCTGGTGGGCTGCTGTCTATGGGGTCACACAGAGTCAGACACGACTGAAGTGACTTAGCATAGCATAGCATGTACCATTAATCTCTAATTCTTTTATATGATATGTTTTTCTCTGACTTAATATGATGATCTCTGGGTCCATCCATGTTGCTGTAAATGGCATTATATCTTTCATTTTTATGGCTGAGTAATAGTCCATGAAATCACTTCTTAATGGTATCCTTGCATTTCTTAGAGTCATTTATCTCACTTGACTATGTTGTATTATTTATTTCATACATCACTAGATTTTATTTACTACTAGTCACTTAGGATTTTGGCATCTATAATAATTTTTGCATTTATAAATGATATTAGATCACAAATTTTTCTTCTCATTGGGCTATTTTCTGGACTTGGTATCAAAATTTGTTGGTAAATAAATGTTCCCTCTTTTGATTCACTACAAAGTTGTATATGATTGAAGAGATCTGCTTCTTGAAGATTTTGTAGAACTTGACCATAAGACCATCTGAGTTTGAAGTATGTATAGAAAGACATTAGTTTTGGTGGTTGTAGAATTATTCAGGCTTTCTATTTTACCTTGAGTTTGTTTGTCTATGCTATATTACTCAAGGAATTTATTTATTTTGTCTGCATTTTCAAAATCAGAAAAGGATATCAAGGTTATATATTGTCACCCTGCTTATTTAACTTATATGCAGAGTACATCTTGAGAAACGCTGGGCTGGAAGAAGCACAAGCTGGAATCAAGATTGCCAGGAGAAATATCAATAACCTCAGATATGCAGACAACACCACTCTTAGAAGAAGAAAGTGAAGAAGAGGAGAGTGGAAAAAGTTGGCTTAAAGTTCAACATTCAGAAAACTAAGATCATGGCATCCAGTCCCATCACTTCATGGCAAGGAGATGGGGAAACAGTGGAAACAGTGTCAGACTTTATCTTTTTGGGCTCCAAAATCACTGCAGATGGTGATTGCAGCCATGAAATTCAAAGACACTTACTTCTTGGAAGAAAAGTTATGACAAACCTAGACAACATATTAAAAAGCAGAGACATTACTTTGCCAACAAAGGTTTATATAATCAAAGCTATGGTTTTTCCAGTAGTCATGAATGGATGTGAAAGTTGGACTATAAAGAAAGCTGGACACTGAAGAATTGATGCTTTTGAACTGTGGTGTTGGAGAAGACTCCTGAGAGTCCTTTGGACTGGAAGGAAATTCACCTCATCCATCTTAAAGGAAATCAGTCCTGAATATTCATTGCAAGGATTGATGCTGAAGCTGAAACTCCAATTCCTTGGCCACCTGATGAGGAGAACAGACTCAATGGAAAAGACCCTGATGCTGGGAAATATTGAAGGCAGGAGGAGAAGTGGATGACAAAGGATAAGATGATTGGATGTCATCACTGACTCAATGGATATGAGTTTGAGTAAGCGCCAGGAGTTGGTGATGGACAGGGAAGCCTGGCGTGCTGCAATCCCTGCAGTCACAAAGAGTCAGACATAACTGAGAGACTGAACTGAACTGAACATTTTAAAGTATGTTAGCATTAATTTGTTTATGGAATTATTCCCCTCTTCCATCTTTCAGTCCTAATTTTGTTTATTTATGCTTCTCTGATGCCCTCAAATTCTTATGCAGAGAATTTGTCTAGGGAGAGACAGAATATGGAGAATAAGGATGAGGACTATTGGGGATGAATACCTATATAGAGAGATACTGGAAAATATTGAAGGCAGGAGGAGAAGAGGGTGACAGAGAGTGAGATGGCTGGATGGCATCACCAACTCGATGGACATGAGTTTAAGTAAACTCCAGGAGTTGGTGATGGACAAGGAAGCGTGGCGTGCTGCGGTCCATGGATTCGCAAAGAGTCGGACACGACTGAGCGACTGAACTGAACTATTATACCAACCATTAAAGTTCTTGTCTTTTAGGAATTACAGGCCCATTAGTTTCTAGACCTTCTTGAGAAACAACAGACCTTTTCCCGTCCCTTAGTTTCCTTACTTTGGAAAGGGAGAGGAATAGTTGAGATAGCTGGTCTGACATTGACAAGTGCCTACCTACACACACACACACACACACACACACACACACACACATAACACACACACCTTTCCTTACTTTCAGACAAGGACTTCCTTTCATTAAAAATTTTAGTCTTGAAGTTGAAATTCTTATATAAAAGTATTTGTCACAAAGGTAGGTTGGGAAGCCAGGGAAAGTAGTATTGTTAAAACCAAGAAAAGATAGACCTTATCATTTTTAAGAGGTCATCCAAGAGTCCACTATAGCCAGGTTTCAGATGGACACATCCAGAATGGAAAGCCCCTGGACTTGGCAGTAAGAGCATGATAACTTCTGACACAGTCATTTTACTGGAGTACCAAGGGCCAAGTCAGATAGCAATGGTTAGGAGAGTGAAACACAAGGGTCTACTGAGTATAGGTTTCATTTCACTCAGTGAGTGTAAGGCTTCAACAGGGAAACAACAAGCAGGAAGGGAATTTCAACACAAACCAATAAAAGGAGGGAGATGAAGGACTTTTCATATTTGTTTGTTTGTTTTCATTTTTGGCTGTACCATGTGGCATGTGGGATCTTAGTTCCCTGACCAGGGATTGAACCTCTGCTCTCTGTATTCGGAGCACGGAGTCTTGCCCACTGGACTGCCATATTCTTATTTTTTAAAGTGGATAGTTTTCATCATTGACTTAGTATGGATTTGGGGGCTTCTCTGGTGACTCAGAAGGTAAAGAATTTGCCTATAATTCAGGAGACTCAGGCTCGATCCTGGTTTGGGAAGATCCCCTGGAGGAAGGCATGGCAACCTGCTCCAGTATCCTTTCCTGGAGAATTTCCATGGACAGAGGAGCCTGGTGGGCTACAGTTCATAGGGTTGCAAAGAGTCAGACATGACTGAGTGACTTTTACTTCACTTTCACTTTTAGTATGAACTTAATATTCTCTCTCAGAAATAATCACTTTTTAAATCTTGTCTATAATTGTGGACTAAAGGGTAATAGGACACGAAAAAATTCTAGAGCTCCTGAAATTATTCTCTTTTGCTGGTCATTTATTCTGTTAATCTTGACCCCAGGGGAATTATTAGAAATTCAAAGCATTAACTCCCTGACCTACTTGTTCTAAATAAACCTTTTTGTAAAAAGTACAGGACAAGACAAACTGTTAAAGTAGCAACCATCCTAAATTGCTAGCAAAGACAGTTCACAGGGACTTCCCTGGTTGTGCAGTGGTTGAGTCACTTTCCAAAGTTGCCAGTTTGATCCCTGGTCAGAGAACTAAGATCTCACATGCCTTGGGGTAACAAAGCCTCAGCACTACAACTGGAGAGGCCACTGACTCTGGAAACTGTGTACCACAACTAGAGACCCCAGGAGCTGCAACTACTGAGCCCATGCAACCTGGAGCCACAACTAAAGAGAAACCATCCTGCCACAATGAAAGATCCCTCATGCTGCAGCTGAGACCAGACACAGCCAAAATTCATTAATTAATTTTAAAAAATAAAAGCCAAGTGGGGGAAGGGGGTTGCAGGGTCTGTGATCAACTTATGTACAATTCTCTAATTGGTTGGTGGTGATGTATCTGTTCATTTCCAAGGCAAACCATTCAATATCACAGTTATCCAAGTCTATGCCCCA
>SJYC01090649.1:0-15032 GCA_006408675.1 Madoqua kirkii | reverse complement strand
CTCCGAGAGATGGTGATGGACAGGGAGGCCTGGCGTGCTGTGATTCATGGGGTCGCAGAGAGTCGGACACGATTGAGCGACTGAACTGAACTGAACTGAATCAAATCACATTCTCGAAAAACACCTTGTGCGCACCAGGACCCAGGGACCCCACAGAGACTGAGACAGAACTGTTTGA
Source organism: Madoqua kirkii (assembly GCA_006408675.1). Lineage (NCBI taxonomy): Eukaryota > Metazoa > Chordata > Mammalia > Artiodactyla > Bovidae > Madoqua > Madoqua kirkii. The sequence goes on along the minus strand of SJYC01090649.1, from coordinate 14,854 downwards.
GTGTCTCCTGTGGAGGTGCCAGCTGGCGGTGGTCTGCTGCAGGGACATAGGCTCTGGGTGCAGCAGACTTGGGTATGGCATAAGAGCTCTTTGGTGGTCGCCCTAAACCCGACCATAGGGCTTCCAGAACTTACAGAGGACTGGGAAATAGACTCTCGGAGGGCACAACAGAAAACCTTATTCGTACAGGACCCAGGAGAAAAGAGCACTGACCCCACAGGAGACTGCCCCGGACTTGCCTGTGGGTGTCTGGGAGTTCAGGTGGAGGTGTGGGTCGGTGGTGGTCAGCTGCAGGATTGGGAGCACTGAGTGTAGCAGTACATGCATGGGGTCTTTTGAGGGAGGTCACCTTTATCTTCATTACCTCCACTAAGGTACTTCAGAGAGGTGCTAAAGCAGAGGATATGGGGAAGACCTATCCCAGGAAGAACGCATGAGGTCCTGCTGTTACATCACCATTTGAATGAGTTCCAGCCATGTTCTTAATTGATTGTAAGAATAATTGAAAATCTTTTTCCTCTGTCAGTGAACCATATAATCTTTCTATTTATCTTTTTGACCAAGAAAGGGACCAAAGTCCTCTAAGGGTGTATATCCATACAAGAGCTTCCCTCTCTTTATAAAGCTTCTTACTAAATACAATTATAGCTTTTATGAGTAGGTATACATTTCACTACAAATTGTTACTGCTTTAATTCTAACACGATAGATTTCTTTTTAGAAGAGACCGATCTCTTTGTTTTCTTACAACATTTCTCATTTTTCAGACTTTGCACTTCTACAAAATGCCTTATTTAAATATTTGGCCAGAGAGTAATAATGTTTAACCCTTATGAAACTTTTCTGGGTCATAGTTCAGTGCCTGAGATACCAGAAGTAGCAAGTCCAGGTTTACAGCTGGGTGGTGTAATTCCCTAGAGACTGTGGGTTGCTTTGTCTCAAGGCAGGGCAAGCTGAATTAATATGTTGAAAACTTCTTAAATCAGCTTGAGACCTTGACAGAAGATGACCACAGAAGTAGCCCAAAGAACTTCGACCCCAATTTTTAAAAATCTTGAAGTGACAACTAAATTTCCAAAACAGTTTTCCATTTGATCACATTCTTTGACATCCTCCTTTGAAGAATCGAAAAAATGTAGTGCTGTCTTTTGTCTTCCTGACCTCCTAAAGTATTGGGATAAAAGCCTGAAAGCTTTGTGTCTGAAAGAGTTAAAACGATCTGCATGGCAGAATATCAAATCTCACCACTTCTCCTTGCCAAATGAAAAAAAAAAAAAAAATCAAAGCAAGCAGTAAGAAGGAAAGAAAATGGGGAACTTTAGTGTTAGTAAATCAATCAGTTCCTAGACACTAATCTTCTTAAATCCTTCCCTCAAGGTGGGGAGGGCCCTCTTTGGATTTTCCGTGAAATTGATACCAAGGACTCTCAACCCTCTTTGGTTAATGGTCCACATTTACTATTTATCTGGATTTCAGAAACATCCCATGGAAATGATCCACTAGCACAATTATACTGAGTACTTAGTAATTTTATCCTTTACTCATTAATATTAATTAGTGCTTGGAGGGGAAAGAGGACAGAAAGACTTCTCCTATCCAAGCTAATTAACTTTGTCTAGCTTCTATGAGAGTGAGAAAGCACTTTATTAAAAACCATAAGATAAGCACTCAAGGGACTTTTATTTTCTGCTTAGGCTAAATTGTGATAACATTTGGATTTGAGAGCATCCTAGAATTGCCAATGAGAATAAAAGGATCATTACTGGAGAGCAAAGTCTCCAGCTTGGTTTCCAAGGCACCCACTCAGTTGGTGGTAACAGATTTGATGTTTTCATGCTATTTTGGGAAATGAAAGGTGATTTCCAAGCCTCCTATACACGACATGATAATACTCCAAATGACCAGGAAAAGTAAGAGAATAGAGGTAGTTGTTCCTTCTTTTTTAGTAGCATGGATTGATACATTATCAATACTCAAGCAGTGAGCTGAAACACTTTTTAATCTAATGTCTAATATGTATTTGATTTCCAGCTGGTACAAGAAACATTTTTTAAAACAAAGATTTCATTAGATACCTTTACTATTCCCTATGAATAAGACACTGTTAGACCTCCATAAGGATCAGTAGCAATTAGAAGTCATATATTTCATATGATTTTTATCTCAATATTCATTCATTTGTACTTTTGACAAATTTGATGGAGTACCTACTATGCAGGAGGAACTATACTGAGTTCTAAAACCTTAGATATCAATGCAAAAAAAAAAGTTATCTAGTTTCCCCTCTGAGAAGGCAATGGCACCCTACTCCAGTACTCTTTTGCCTGGAGAATCCTATGGACAGAGGAGCCTGGTGGGCCACAGTCCATGGGGTCGCTAAGAGTCCAGCACGACTGAGCGACTTCACTTTCACTTTTCACTTTCATGCATTGGAGAAGGAAATGGCAACCCACTCCAGTGTTCTTGCCTGAAGAATCCCAGGGACAGGGGAGCCCGGCGGGTTGCCGTCTCTGGGGTCGCACAGAGTCAGACACAATTGAAGTGACTCAGCAGCAGCAGCAACAGCAGCAGCAGCAGCAGTTTTCCCTCACGTTTACGCTCTCTGTCCAAGTCCTTTGAGATGTAGACACCAATACAAGATTAAACTTGTGAAGATTTCATCTTGTGATAAAAAAGACAGAAAATGGAGAAGGGACTTCAGATTACATTGCAAGTCTGTCAAAGAGGAGAGAGGGAAGGAGGACTGAAAGGGACTTGGTCCAGACTCTGGTGCAACCAACGTAAAGAAACAAGACTAAGGGTGGGGGTGGGGATTCTCATTTCTCCCCCATTTGGGCTTACTTTTATATCCCTGCTGTGCTCATTTGCCTCCTGAAAATGTCCCATGGGAAGAAGCAAGGCTTTGGCTAAACAGGGCAATGAACTGCCGTGCAAGCAGCTGGACCCTTGGTCAGCTGTACTTCTGGTACTTAGAGGTGTGAGAGGCATTCTCACGGCTGCCACAGGCTCTGTTCATGTCTTCATTACAACATTTCCCATTTTAATTTGTCTTCCTGACTGATAGTTGAAAAAAAATGGAATCTCATTTATGCCTGAATCATAAAATGTTAAATCTGTTATATGAATTAGATTTTGGAAACTTCATTATAAATTCCTAAAATATCTGATTTTTCAGTCTAAAACCTAAAGCTGTTTCTGGTTTATATATTTGGTGCCTAATGGCAATGAAATGTATTTTCAAAAAAAATAAAAGAGCAACGCTTTAAAATCTTTTATAGCAAAATTGTGTGTAAAATATAGACTATAGAGGAAAGCCTTCAAGGATATCCTAATAGTATTTTTACTTGCTCTCTGCATCTTCAGTTAGTATTTTTGAACTGATATCAAAGTTGGTGTTTTTCCATTGTTGAAAACAAGGTCAGTGTGAATTCAAAGCATTGTTAAACCTCATGTGTCTTTTCTTCGTGGTATCAGTCTAATTTGAGGTCATTGAGTCTTACTGACCTTTTGCTAGTTTGGAATTGATTTTTTGTTGTTGTTGTTCTTTGCTGACAGTAATTCTCTGTTTTCAAATGGCTTCACTGCTTTAAGGATCTGTTTGTATTTTAAGAAAGTGTTTGAGGTAGAAGTTTCGAAGGTTTTGTCATATGATAAAAAGACCATGATCTTTGAGATCAAACAGACTATATTTGGGTCTCATGTCTATTTCTTTAATCAGTGCATGCTTTTTGACAAAATGATAAACCTTCCTGAATTTGCTTTCTTCTCTGTAATTTAGGGATAACAATTCCCACCTTACAAGTTGCTGTGGGAAAGAAATGAAGCAGCTGCACAAGCTGACCCTGCGTCTCGCTATCCAGACTGCCATGTTTCCTGGTGTCTTCAGTTCAGTTCAGTTCAGTCGCTCACTTGTGTCTGACTCCTTGCGATCCCATGAACTGCAGCACACCAGGCCTCCCTGTCCATCACCAGCTCCCAGAGTTCACCCAGATTCATGTCCATTGAGTCGGTGATGCCATCCAATCTCATTCTCTGCCATCCCCTTCTCCTTCAGCCCTCAATCTTTCCCAGCATCAGGATCTTTTCAAATGAGTCAGCTCTTCACATCAGGTGGCCAAAGTATTGGAGTCTCAGCCTCAGCATCAGTCCTTCCAGTCCCTTCCTGGGTGTTGGTCCTTCCAACACCCAGGACAGATCTCCTTCAAGATAGACTGGTTGGATCTCCTTGCAGTCCAAGGGACTCTCAAGAGTCTTCTCCAACACCACAGTTCAAAAACATCAGTTCTTTGATGCTCAGCTTTCTTTATAGTCCAACTCTCACATCCATACATGACTACTGGAAAAACCATAGCCTGGTGTCTTGGTCTCCTTTTTACTGGAAGTCACTGGAGACAAACTGACCCCAAGCCTACCCAGCCCAATGGTGCAAGTCTCCAGCACAGTCCCCTTGCAGCTGGTCTGAGCTGCAGGGTCTGAGCTGACAGGGCCATGACTCCTTGGCCTCCCAGTGTCTTGTGTTCTTGCAATGCCTTCTTCAGCACATCTGTCAAAATGCTACCTCATCCTCCCATGCCCACTACTATCCCATGATCATAACAGTGGGAAGGAGTGTTGTCTGAAAAGGTTGGGGAGTGTAAGAAGCAAGTCCCTCAAGATCCCATCCACCTGGACCTAGACAAGTAGGTGGTCTGCCGTCACTCAGGTCCAGCAATCAGGTGTGGTAAGACCCCTCTTTTTGTCTGGTCTACTGTTCATCTTTGAAACCGAGCAGGACCCCAGGGAGTCTTCCCAGGGACAGACACTCTCTGTATCCCTCACCTGGTTCTTGTTTGTAGAAAAACTTTAGCCTCTTAGACCTTCCTCACATTTTAAAGAGCAACCTTAATCAGAGAATTGAATGCAGAAACATTCAGAAATGCAGAAACAAAGGAAAACAGTCAAGCAAGACAAAATAATAGTTCATCTGTGTGGCCCAAGCTTGACGGCTGCGCCATGCTCATCACAGGTCCCAGTGAGATACTCCTGTGAGATGTCTGCTTTGTGAGATACTGTGTATTGGGTATTCCTGAGAGACTCTAAAAGATAGAACTTTAGCTGATATTTTTTTAAGGCCTTTTTGTTGCATATGCAGAGCTGCAGGTAAGCTAAAGTGCTTAGTCCATAGTGTGCTTGCATTTTCATCCAGGAAGTCTTAGAAATATATGCTGAGCAAGGAGAAACTTCAGGTTTGTGTTATTAAGCTGTCTGTAGTTCACAGAGAATCTGTGGCTGGTTATTTGTTATGTGCCTGCTGATTGTTTGCTTTCTTCAACTTTGTGTTCTAACAGAACATAGAATTGATTGTAATGAGGGGTCTGGTGAGAAGAGGGGTGCTGAGAGTGCTGGGGGAGGTGGTAACATCTCCATGCTCATGATGACCTGCACAGCCCAAAGGTTACTACTGATGTTGGTATCCAGGGATAGAAAGTGGTTAAGTATTGAAAGGCACGATCAGAGGAAGGTAAGTAAGCACCTGCCTTGGGTGCAAAATTATAAATAAAATGTCAATGCATTATTATATATTATTATATATATATTTTTGGCCACACCCCATGGCATGTAGAATCTTAGTTCCCCAACCAAGGATCAAACTCATGCCCCCTGGATTGAAAGTGCAGAGTCAACCACTGAAGCACCAGGGAAGTCCTTAAAGCATTATTTTTGAAAATTCAAAAATGTGTACCAAAAAAAAATCCATTATGAATGAAATGTCAAAATTGTAAATGAAGATAGAGTTAGTAATGTACGTTGACTCACCAAGCGTCAAGCAGTAATGAAGCCTGCAGCCAAAGGGAAAACCAGAAATGCTGATTCTGGATTTATTTAAAGTTTTAATATTTATTCATCACAGATGTTTTGCATTCGTTTGATTTTTCACAAGATTGCATTGAAGTAGCATTTTTCTTCATTATTGAGTCTTTTAGCATCCCTTAAACTTTGAGCCCAAGGCCAGTGCATCACTCGCCTCATCCTACTTCAAACCCTGCTGTGAGCCTCTGGGTTTTAAGGACATTCATTTTGCTTTCTTTCATCTTCCGCCTACTGGTAGAGGGTAGTTATGGCCCAAGGGCTACAAAACTGCCATATATCAGAAACTGTATTGACAATATTTAATATGAATTTGCATGTGATTTATTGGGGCTTTGTAAATCAATCTTCTTCCCCACCAGAAATCCTTCAGGGAGGACTTGAATAGTATTGGAATAAATTAGTAATGAAAAAAATAAATGATTTTTTAAAATAGATTTTTCAAACACTATAAACCTTCAGGGTATGTTTAAATAATGGCCTTATTTTTCACTCAACACGTTTTCTAGGTAGAGCAATAATCATCTTGTTTATGACATTACTGCATGGTGGTGTATCTGAAGCATATTTCAGACTTCTGCCAACTGGGAGTCATCAAAGGCATGAGCCTGTGTGTCTGGAGAGCAGCTGGTAGGAAGCTTGTGCTTCACTTTATGCTTGGTTGTATCATAAGGTAAGATGACACAGAGTAAGTGCACAGGATTGGCAGTTGGAAGCCATTGATTCCTCATTTGTCACTTATTACCAGAGTAAGCGTCTACTTCCCTAAGTCTTGATTAACTACATCCTTTCAATAGAAATGACAATATATTCTTCCCAGGGCTATTGGAAAGAACAAATTGAATCATAGGGGAAAGTGCTTTGTAAACTGCCAAAGGGTTTTACAAATAAAATGAGTTCTTTCCTTGATCAATGCTCAACCACAGAGTTGAGAGGATATGATGGAGCTGAGGTTGACCTCTCTGCCAGAAGGCGAGAGAAAGTCTGCCAGCTAGGTTGCATTTTCAGTTGTAGTATGTCATTCTAAGGACTTCCATGATAGCTCAGCTGGTAAAGAATCTGCCTGCAAAGCAGGAGACCATGGTTTGAATCCTGGGTTGGGAAGATCTGCTGGAGAATGGATAGGCTACCCACTCCAGTATTCTTGGTGTTCCCTTGTGGCTCAGCTGGTAAAGAATCCACCTGCAATGCGGGAGATCTGGGTTTGATCCTTGGGTTGGAAGATCCCCTGGAAAAGGGAAAGGCTACCCACTTCAGTATTCTGAACTAGGGAATTCCATGGACTGTACAGTCCACGATCACAAAGAGCTGGACACGACTGAGCAACTTTCAATCACTCAGTCACATGTCATTCTAAAACACACTAACCAGACAAAGGGATGGTGGAAGGAAATCCTTCATCAAAACGTTCATGCTTATAAAATGCAAAGGAATCATAAAGAGTAGCTTTCAATAAAGCTTCCTGAGAAAGGTATATAGACTTCAGAAGAACTCTGGCTAATTGCACAAGATTTTCATTGATATGGCAGTATCAAAATAATGAGCAAACAACCAGAAATATGCCCCCAATGGAGAAGATACAACTGTTCCTTCAGGAAATGCAGTAGTTGTACTAATTCCTGGAAGTCAAGGGTCAACACTTTTTACTAATTGGTCTAGCAATTGGCCATCTTGACTTTAAAAGTATATTACCTATTGGAAATTGAAATGGTTCTTTAACATACCTAGTGGGGAAACCAAAGTGATAAAATTATCCTGTAGGATTTTCATTTGTCAGGTAAATAGATACCACTATTGATGAGTAGTCAATTTTTTAAGAAAATCCTTAATTCAGAGACTGCCAGATTCATTGATCTCATTACCCTTGTTTGGTGCAAGGTATATGCAGCAGGTGATATACAAAAGTCTAGACTTTAGTTAAGCTGATGGCAATTCTTGTGACAAGGAAAAAAAGTTCTTTACTGACTGCACTGTAAGATGGCTATGTTTGAACATGGAGTTAGAGGTGAATTAATTCCTATCTGAGAAGGTCCTTGATTGGCATTCGTTTGATCTTTGGAAAACCTTAAAGCCCCAGAAGAACTCTCCAAGGAAAATAGCACAGCCTTGAGGAGAAAGTAGGCAGACCTTACTCCTATTGTACTCTCACCCCCAGACCCAAGAATGCAAGGTTCTATTTGGTGTTGTACAGTGGTCAGGCCTCTTAAATTATTCGCTAATAGTAAACTAAAATACCTTAGTGGGTGAGGCTATTTTGAATGACATTGCTTATTGGGCAACATTTTTAAAAAACTGAGTATTATATAGAACCCATTAAAGGAAAGTGACAGGTATCTGTTATTGATTTATATTATTTTTATTGTGCTGTTACTTAAAATACAGCAAACTATGTGTTGCACTGATCAGAGCTGTGGTATATACACACTGGGTTGCCTGGTCAATGAATGAGCAGGAAGCAGGGGTGTTCTCTTTTCTCCTGTGGCTGGCAGCTCCTTTCCCCCATCAGCAGGGCCTGAGCTGTGCTTTGCAGATCCACTCCTGCTGACCACAGGCACCGGCGTGCCCAGTGCTGGCTTGATTATCCCCGTTGAGGGGACCGCATTCCCTACTTGCCATGTAAAGAGGAGGACCTGCATAGGCAAGGTCCTTCCACTGGGGCCCAAACTGGCTGCCCTGGCTTTCCTTTCCTCGCGGGAAGGCGAAATGTCCCACGTCTTCCTTTGTTTTAATCCCGTCTTGTCAGCTTTTTCCTTTCCTCAGTAAACCCTGTTACTCAACTTTTTTTGTAGAATTTCTCCCAAAATGACAGGTGACAGGTGAAGATCCAGTTTATATGACAAATGTGAAATTAAGTGTGAATGCCCTAGGATTTCAACTCTTCCACAGCCATGAACATAAAATTTTAAGAGCAAGTATAAAATATCATATTAAATTATGATTACTATTAACTAACATTGTCTTGGTGAAACTCAATCATCCAAGATAGTGTTTAATAAAGAAAAAGAAAAAGAGTAGTGAGAGGTCGGGCATGTTTGGGGATGTCCCCATGAAAAGCCCCACAAAAGTGTCGTGAAAGGTCCCGGCGGTTGGCCACCGCCCAAATAGGAACCGGAAGCGGACCAAACTTCCGGGAACCAACCCCATGGCCTGGCTCAGTCAAGTGCCAATCACCACTAGAGCCCGCACTTCCTACCTTATGTGGGAGGACCCGACTTGAACACCTGCGACCATAAACCACCACCCATTTCCTCACAGACTCTCTTTGTTCCCTCTGCTGCTCACCCCCGGGAGTTCTGCCTGAGAGCTACCGCCCAATAAAGGCCTCTATCAATGGTCCCTAGAGGTGGCTTTTCTTCCCACGGCATTTCTTACAAGTAGCATTAGTTTCAGTTGTATATTAGTCCATTTTATGTGTGCTAAGTCACTTCAGTTGTGTCTGACTCTTTGCGACCCTATGGACTGTAGCCCACCAGGCTCCTCTGTCCAAGGGATTCTCCAGGCAAGAAAACTGGAGTGGGTTGCCTTATGCTCTTCTGGAGAATCTTCTCTTCCTAGGGACTGAACTCACATGTCTTAAGTCTCCTGCTTTGGCAGGCAGGTTCTTTACCACTAGTGCCACCTGGGAAGCCCAATCCATTTTATATTTTAACCTAAATTATGTTAATTTTAGAGAATGGTTTTGGGATCAGTTTGATTGGCCACATGATATTAAATAGTTTCAAAACTCTCCCAGTAATAGACCCCGTGCTTAACCAAAATTCTTGCAAACAATTCTTGAGTGTATATTTTGAGGCTGTGTCACATAGTAACTTGGAAAGCTGATCTATTGATTTGAAAATAAGGTCAGCATTGTGATGCTATTAAATCTACTAAATGTGATGTCTAATTCAATTACTGGAGGAATTAAAACAATTTTTAACTTTACTGTAATTCTGGAAGTTGCTGCATATGAATTGTTCTAAGTTAATGTAGAGGAAGATGGGCTGAACTGTATGCCTTGTGCCCATCTGAGATAGGAACATTATTGCTCATCTGGTGCTGGCTCTTTGAGTTTCTTGGACTTAGTACCACACGCTGTGTGATAATCTTAACCTTCCACCAGTGTTTCCTATTTTTAGGACAATGAAACTTCTATTTAAACAATGAGTTGTATGTGATTTAACCTATATCCCTCTCATTCATTCATTCACTCACTCATTCATTCATTCACCAGAAACTTAGTTTGTGCATACCATGTGCCAGGCACTATTCTAGGCAGTGATGCACATCAGTGAGTGAAACAGATAAGACCCTTATCTTCATGGAGCTCTTACTCTAGCAGAAAGAGACAGAAAACAGGACGGACTAAGAAGTAAGCTTCGTGTGTAGAGTGCAGGGGCGGGGTGTTAGTTGTTCATTTGTGTCCGACTCATTGCCATCCCATGGACTGTAGCCCACCAGACTCCTCTGTCCATAGAATTCTCTAGGCAAGAGTACTGAGGTTGGGTAGCTGTTCCCTTCTCCCAGGGATCTTCCCAACCCAAGGATAGAACCCATGTCATCTGCATCCCTTATCAAGACTTCCTTCATGTACCTTACAAAAGATTCACGCATCTAGAATCCAGCTCGGTACAGTGGCTCAAAGTATAGAGACTCTAGGGGTCCGAGCAAAGGGACAATCACAAACATCTTTTAGGAAAGCACCTTTAATTAAGGTCTCATAAGCTCCCTTCAATCCATCTTATTAAAAGCTACTTTCCTAAGACAAATTTTTTATGTGTAAAAATTATTTGTCAAAATTCATTATATGATCAAAGCATTTTGATTTATAATAGCTGCTCCACTTAAAATAGAAATTTTAACTCTAGAGATTTTTAATCAGGATATTAAAAATAAATTTTAATTCATAAGCATATTTTTGTTTCAAAGAAATCTGATGGCATAAAGAAAAAATATTCTTAAGCATAAAAATGGGATTAAGGCAAAATTCTGTGGGAAGGGAGTGTGATTTTCAGAGAGAAATGGTGATGTAAATTTTCTGACTGTTGAAGAAATGTTCAAGTATTTTTAAAATGAATGATGCTGGGCATCAAAACTCATGTTTTTAGTCTATTTCTTATAATGTACTCCATATTTATGAGAGCAATATAACAGTTTTATTTTAAAATGTCAACATACAATATGTCAGAAATCACATCCTTTGTAACTATTTAACATGAAAAAGTTTTAGATATCATTTTAAAATATAAAAGGAATGCATCAGTTTTCAAACTCCATCCAAGGATTAGCATAAATAGTTCTCAAATTTCACTATGACTTAGACAACAATTAGGATAATGTCAAGAATACCTGCATCAAGAGATCATCTCATCAGCGATGAAAAATCTTATTCTTCAGAAGCAGAAAGAGTGATCTTGAGTTAGCAATCTATTTTGTTTTAATTTTTTTGGAGTATAGTTGCTTTACAACTTTGTGTTATTTTCTGCTGTACAATAATGTGAATCAGCTATATATATATATAATCAGCTAATATATATATGTAATTATATATAAATTTATATATATATAAAATCCCCTCTTTTTTAAATTTCCTTAATAACCAGAACAAGGAAGCAGCCTAAATGTCCACCAAGAGAGGAATGGGTAAAGAAGATATGGCATATATATACAGTGAAATATAACTCAGCCATAAAAAAGAACAAAATTCTGCCATTTGCAGAGACATGGATGGCCCTGGAGACTGTCATACAGCAATCTCCTTGTAAGAATCTTTTCTTATTATTAAATTGCTGGGATCTTTTCCTTAGACATTTATCTCCATCAGGTGTTATGATGAAAGAGGAAGAAAGAGGTGACGTGGCTTGACAGGGACAGGGACTTCCCTGGCAGTCCAACGGTTAGGCTCCATGTTGCCAATGCCGGGGGCATAGGTTGGATTCCTAGTTGGATTCCTAAGATCCCACGTGTCTCAGCATGCCCCACCCCCCACCAAAAAAAAAGAGAAAGCATAGAAAGGATGCAGTATAAAGGAAGACACTGCAACACTGAACGTGGTACAATGCTAACATAGTACATTGAAGAGGTGAAGGGTAATCAAGTCTGTAATAGGGACTCTTAGAAAAGGGAAACGATTCATATAGAAAGAACGCTCAAGGGAAAGGACACAATAGCTTGAGTGTTGGCAAGAGGGTGGACATAGCGAGTGACTGTGATTTGAATGGGATATGCATGTGTCTCCTCCGAATTTGGGAAACAGGTAGAGAAGAGTGCTGGCTCGACACCTGGAGATTCCCCTGCCCTCCCACAGGAAGGGCGCAGCAGCTGGTCTACATGGCACTTTGACTGGCTTCTCCCGGAACTGAGCCTGCCTTGGGAGAGGACCTGGCTTTCATGAAGGTGTGCTACTAGGCCCTTTGCCGTAAATCTAGCTTCATTTTGAGTAGGTTTACTTTGAAGACATGTTTATTCGGCTAACTCTTGATGCAGGATTCCCCTGAATTTCCTGAAGATAGGCTGGTGTCTCAATTCCTTTTCCACACATCCAGGTGGAAAGGGCTCTCAAAAATGAACCTCATATACTTGAATGTATCACAAAGTTAGGCAGAATTCTATTCTGAATTACCTATGTGTGAACATCCTCATAAACATGTAGAAAACAGAATGCTTCTATTCTTCTTTTAAAGATATAACGATCAGGGACTTCCCTGGAGGTCCAGTGGTTAAGACCCGAAGCTTCTGCTGCAAGGGGTACAAGTTCAGTCCCCGGTCTGGGAGCTAAGAACCCACACACCTTGTGGTCAAGAAACCAAAACATAAAAAAAAAGAAATGTTGTAACAAATTAAATAAAGGCTTTCAAAATGGTTCACATCAACAAAAAAATCTTTAAAATATATATAAAGATCGAAAGAGAAGTCGATCACAAGTGGCTTCCATCTCGAGCCATGAAAAAGCCACTAATAGTTAGACAAGGATGAGGGAGAAAAATGGAGAGCATGGCAGCCCACTCCAATATTCTTGCCTGGAGAATCGCAAGGACAGAGGAGCCTGGTGGGCTACAGTCCACGGGGCTGCAAAGAGTCACACACGACTGAAGTGACTTAGCACATGTGCATGCATGCACAAGGAAGAAAAAAGCAGAGCATCAGCATATTTGGTGAGGAAAGACTGCAGCAGAGAGTCAGCCTCTCCTGAGAAGCCTCTGGGAACTCTCAAGACCTGCCCTCTGGAGCCCACCAGAGCTGCAGTCTTCCCCAGCTGGCCTTCAGCCAAGCATATTCTCCTGGAGAAAAATCCAGAAACCTGTGCTCATTCATAGATTGACATGACTCAGTGAACTCTGTGTTAAATGATCTTCTGGAGCTTGCCTGAGTGTATTTTTTCTCAAATGGAACAGTTCAACTTGCATTTCAAATAATCAACCTAGAGTACAGTTGTAACAAAAGACTTGTTCATTTCTTCTAATGTGTTATAATTCTAATCGACAGTCTCCGGATTGTTTATCAGTTTTTATCATATACTATTTTTATATATTTGTATTTTATATTTGGAAGACTGTAAGTAGTGTTCATTGCATGTGCGATTATATTGTATGCAACCGTTGATATTCTATGTTGTGTTTTTGCAATTTAACAGGTGCCTGATTTGGCAAAGTACTGTCTTGAAATGGCAAATACTTTCAGAAGGACATTGTCCTAGGACCAGCAGTTCAAGATGTATTTCATGGAAAAAGACTAGAGAAGCAGAAGATTACACTAATTTCAGCTTTGTTTTCTAAAAAAAAAGACCTAAGATAGCTCTACGTTACATGCCAATTCATAGTTATTTTATACAAAACAACAAAATTTGAACCGTATGCATAGCCTAAGTAGTTTATCTGTGATTGCACAGAGAATTTTCTTATCTTATAGTCCCAGTGTCATTTGACATCTGAACCCATTTACACTTTATCTCAGTTGTGTGTCATACTTCTCTGTTGTTCTGTTTTCTACTTTTCCTGTGGTTTTGTGGGAGTTTGCGGGAGGTTTCTTGCTATTTTATCTTTCTACTGATCTGGAAATTATACATTCTACTCATGGTCTATTCAAGATCATCTTTCATTAATAATATATAAACCCTTACTGCCCTATCAATATTATCAGTGAAGCCTCAATGTCTCCTATGAGGAATTTAACTTGCTTTACAGTTTTTTTCTTTTTTCTCTGCCTCCCAGATTATGTTAGCATGATCTCAGATTTTTAAACTAGAAAGTTAACAGGTTTTCACTCTGTAGTTTCTCTTTCAAGACCATTTTGACATTTGAATTACATACAATCATTCTAACAATAATTTTTCACTGGGAACTTTGTTTCATTGTATTGCTAGTGTTCACCTCCTTTACCTCCTTTTGTGCATTTGAGAGGGGGAAGGGTGGGAGGAAGATCCAAGAGGGAGGGGTTACATGTATCCCTATAGCTGATTTGCTTTGTTGTACAGCAGAAACTAACACAACTTTGTAAAGCAGTTATGCTCCTGCTGCTGCTAAGTCGCTTCAGTTGTGTCCGACTCTGTGTGACCCCATAGACAGCAGCCCACCAGGCTCCCCCGTCCCTGGGATTCTCCAAGCAAGAACACTGGAGTAGATTGCCATTTCCTTCTCCAATGCATGAAAGTGAAAAGTGAAAGTGAAGTCACTCCGTCGTGTCTGACTCTTTGTGACCCCATGGACTGCAGCCCTCTGTCCATGGGACTTTCCAGGCAAGAGTACTGGAGTGGGGTGTCATCGCCTTCTCCAATCAAAAAAAATGTGGATGTTCCACTTTCTAAATAATGGCATGTCTCAGAATATAGAACCAGAAGATATTAAGAAGAGGTAGCAAGAATACACAGAACTGTACAAAAAAGATCTTCACGACCCAAATAATCATGATGATGTGATCACTAATCTAGAGCTAGACATCTTGGAATGTGAAGTCAAGTGGGCCTTAGAAAGCATCACTATGAACAAAGCTAGTGGAGGTGATGGAATTCCAGTGGAGCTGTTTCAAATCC
>SJYC01090648.1:0-14371 GCA_006408675.1 Madoqua kirkii | reverse complement strand
AAACAGTGGAAACAGTGTCAGACTTTATTTTGGGGGGCTCCAAAATCACTGCAGATGGTGACTGCAGCCATGAAATTAAAAGACGTTTACTCCTTGGAAGAAAAGTTATGAGCAACCTAGACAGTATATTCAAAAGCAGAGACATTACTTTGCCGACTAAGGTCTGTCTACTCAAGGCTATGGTTTTTCCTGTGGTCATGTATGGATGTGAGAGTTGGACTGTGAAGAAGGCTGAGTGCCGAAGAATTGATGCTTTTGAACTGTGGTTTTGGAGAAGACTCTTGAGAGTCCCTTGGACTGCAAGAAGATCCAACCAGTCCATTCTGAAGGAGATCAACCTTGGGATTTCTTTGGAAGGAATGACGCTACAGCTGAAACTCCAATACTTTGGCCACCTCATGGGAAGAGGACTCATTGGAAAAATCTCTGATGCTGGGAGGGATTGGGGGCAGGAGGAGAAGGGGATGACTGAGGATGAGATGGCTGGATGGCATCACAGACTTGATGGACGTAAGTCTGAGTGAACTCCAGGAGTTGGTGATGGACATAGAGGCCTAGTGTGCTGCGATTCATGGGGTCGCAAAGAGTCGGACAGGACTGAGCGACTGAACTGAACTGAACAGTGCTGCAATGCTGCAATGGTAAATTGTTTCTGTTTAGAATCCCAGGCCACTTCCTTTTCCCTCAAAATTCTGTAGATTTTGTTCCATTATTTTGGCATGATTCTATTAAACACAGAATATGGGAGACAGAGCCTGAAACTGATTTGTTTTTACTGCTTGTATCCTCGATCATTAAAAATCTGAAATGTCACTGAGACATTTAGATGTAAGCTTCTTTGTTTTCAAAGCAAACAAACCTCTCTTTGAGAGCCTCATCAATTTGAAGTCTTAAAAGTTTCTTCTGTTATTTTTGTGTGTGTTTTATCAGGTAGCCAAAGTATTGGAGCTTCAGTTTCAGCATTAGTCCTTCCAGTGAATATTCATGACTGATTTCCATAGGATCTTGCTTAGTTACAGTTCCTCTGCTTCCTTATCCACCTTGGCTATCCTCTTTCAGGAAGGATTTGACACGTTTAATCCCAAATTCACTTTGAAGAGTACCTTTCTTCTGCCCACCAACTTGGTCTAAGGGAGTTGAGTGTCCTTTCACCATTTACAGATAATTTCCCTGACATATTTTAATTGAGCTCATTCCCTTTCCCCTGCATTTTGTCCATGAATCTTCAACTGCTGTATCAAGAGATGGGATTCACCTGGGGTGGCCAAATTCCACAATGGAATCTAGAAACCTTCCACAGCTCCTTGCTTCTCAAAAGTCTTACAGTTCATAGCTGTGTCCTACCTCGTAGACCTGCAAAGCTGGTGTCTGGTTCATATTAACTGATGACTTGCTAGAACAGCAAATGTCAGCATGGTGGGTGTATATGGGAGGGGAGAGTTGAGGTAGCTGGGCTGGATAAGACTCCAGGGCCTAGAATATCTGCTCACTTTCTTTTCTCCAATGACCTCCAATTATTTAAGAGAATCATGACTCTCTTTCTCCTCTAGTCTTCAAAATGCTCCTCTGCCCTTCTCTCCCTACCAGGGACCCAGCTGCGATGGAAACCCTCAGGCCAAATAGTTACGAAGATTTGTAATACTGGAATCTTCTAAATCTTTTTTTTTTTTAAGTCTTTGTTGGATTTGTTACCATATTACTTCTGCTGTATGTTTTTGGATTTGGGGCCATGAGGAGTGAGTGAGTAAAAGTCTCTCAGTCCTGTCTGACTCTTTGCGAATCCATGGACTTAGTCCATGGAATTATACAGGCCAGCATACTGGAGTGGGTAGCCTTTCCCTTCCCCAGGGTATCTTCCCAACCCAGGGATTGAACCCAGGTCTCCCACTTGCAGGAGTCTTACCAGCTGAGCCTTAGCTCCCTGACCAGAGATCAAACCCTCATCCCCTGCCTTAGAAGGCAAAGCCTTAACCACTGGACTGCCAGAGATGTTCCTCCTTGTCCTTTCTAATGCAGGTTTAATTGTGTCTCCTCTTACCTAATTAGGATCCAGCCAACCAATGTTTTCTATCGTATTTTCTCACTGCACAAACTTGCTCTTAGAGAGGACTGTTAATATTGACCTAGGCGCCTCTCACACTCATCAGTTCTCTGCTGCTGGCCAAATATATCCTGGTTCCAATGCCAATATATCTTTCAATGCCACCCTGTCCTTCCGGTCATCCTCAATTCCATTTATTACTTCCCTGATGAAAACTGAAATTTCTGCCAAGTGCAAATGTACTTAAAGATCCCCACAAATGGAATAAAGGGAAATGACATTTCTGAGGCATCGACAATAGCATATAGCACAGGGTGTGTAGTTAAAAACGGAAGTTTCTTTCCTTTGCCCCTTCTTTTCAAAAGCCTCACTTTTAACCTCAAAACATCATACAAAGCCACAATGGAGCACTTGCACAAAGCAGAAAGGGTCCTTTTGTCTCTCAGAGAGATGTTAATTGGTGGGTCAAAGTTTTTAAACAATGTTTTGCCTGATTCTTTTGACAGTGATAAATACAGTCTGTGAAACTGTCATTCCCTCCAGATTAATTAAAGTGTTTTCTAATTGGTAAAATCCTCATGGTGTTTTGCACTCTGAGATAAGCAGACTGAGTGAGGACTGAAAGCAAACAGTGAAGCACAAAGATGTAGCCAGGCCCTCAGTGCACATCACCTATAGAGGCAGTGCGTGCAATTGAATGGAGCATCATCAGCGTGGTGGCATTTAGCCAGATTCTCATTTCCATATTCCTCTGAAATGACTTTCTGCAGCTTGCCATGGCTTAACTTATCTGAGTCGCTCAAAATTATGCCACAGTGCCCCAGAAAATATTTACTCTGATAGGGACCTAGTTTTTTTTTTTTTTTTTTTAATCAGGAGAAGCAGGCAAGAAGACCGAGAAATTGAACTATTCCTTTGAAAATGAGAGGCTGGAAGATTTAAAGAAAGAGTTCTAAATTTCCTGAAATCACTAGTGGCTTATAGACACCAAAATAAAATGCCATCCTATGCTCAGAGAAGGCTCTTTTCTTTCGGTAGTTTAGCTCATGCAAGGATATAAACTTTAAAGAATCCTTTATTTACTGATTGAAATGAATTTGTACTGAACTCCTTCTTCTGGAGCCTCTTTCTCCAGGCTCCCACATAGCCATGAAACAGAACTTTGAATTTATTTAACTTATTTATTTAATTGTTACCAGAAGCTTAGAGAATAATCTGCAAGTAAATATTTCTTTCAGAGACTGCATCTTTAATCATGGTCTCCTTAGTACCTCTGCCCCTGGAAATAACCAACATCTGGGAAGGATGCAAAGCTATAGTTAGTAACTGACAAGTCCTTGGTCTTTTAGTGCAACAGCCTTTATTTGTTTCATTGCTAAGGTTAATTGGATGCCTTCTTGGCCTTTGATCTTCTGAATGTCTCAAACACCATTTATATAACTATGGCAACAGTCATAGGGCTCTGTGACTAATTAGAACTCAAGGGAAATTGAGAGTCCAGCTTGGAAGCAACTATTCTTTCTCTAACTTCTCTGCCATCCTTTCTTTCCTGTCCCCCCGGCCACAGCCTTACCCTGCAGCCTATTTGAGGGTTGTTTTTCTCTCACTGTGCCTGGCTGTTCAAGGTCCTTGTTCACCGTCTTATTTTCTTTGGAAGGAGTTCAGGACATGCCACCCTAAAATTCGGTACTTTGGTATATAGATTATTTTGAACTGGTGACACTTGAGGAACAGCAAATACATGGGGAGGCTTTCGTTCTGTTTTTTAAATTAATTTTTATTGGAGTAGAGTTGCTTTAAAATGTTGTGTTAGCTTCTACTGTACAGCAAAGCAAATCAGTTATATGTATGTATATATCCCCTCTTTGTTGGATTTCCTTCTCATTTAGGTCACCACAGAGCACCTACTAGAGTGGCCTGTGCTATACTTTAGGTTCTCGTTAGTTATCTACTTTATACACAGTATCAATAGTGTATATATGTCAATCCCAAGCTCCCAATTCATCCCACCCTCTCCCTTTTCCCTCTTGATGTCCATAGACAGGCAAATAAGTCAGAAAGAGAACAAATGTGTATTAAAACAAATGTATGGAATCTAGAAAAATGCTAAAGATGATCTTTGCAAAGAGAGAGGTTTTCTTTTTCTGAACTCCCTTCACCTGCCTAAAACTTGATGCTCCAAGAGGAGCTCAGTTATCATAAGCCCCTCCCTGGAAATTTCATCAGCTAGGGAAGACTGACTAATCACCGGAGAGGAATGAAAAGTTGCCACCATACCCAGACACACTTTGTCACACATTGTTATATCTCCTATCTATTCTGTTAAAGGCCCATTCATCATCCTTTCTTCTCCCCTAAAGGATGCCAACATCCTTTCTCTCCTTCCCCTATTGAGACTGGTATATAAACTCTCAAAGCTTTTTGGTGCATTCACTTTCTCCCCCTGGGATGCCTCTTGCATGTAATATTAAAAATTAATAAATGTATATACTTTTTCTCCTTTTCATCTGCCTGTTGTCAGTTGATTTCATACAACCAGCTTCAGAACTTAGCAAGCAAGAAAGAAAGCACTTCCCCTGAACTTTGATCACTCCACCCCGACTATTTCTGTTAAAGGCCCATTCATCATCCTTTCTTCTCCCCTGAAGGATGCCAACATCCTTTCTCTCCTTCCCCTATTGAGACTGGTATATAAACTCTCAAAGCTTTTTGGTGCATTCACTTTCTCCCCCTGGGATGCCTCTTGCATGTAATATTAAAAATTAATAAATGTATATACTTTTTCTCCTTTTCATCTGCCTGTTGTCAGTTGATTTCATACAACCAGCTTCAGAACTTAGCAAGCAAGAAAGAAAGCACTTCCCCTGAACTTTGATCACTCCACCCCGACTAGTACATATCCAGTTCACATACATACACCAATCTTTTCTTATCAGTTGCTTCTGGGATATTGTCAAATAGAGGGCCCCACCCTCCCTCACTTCAAATAAATGCATCCAGAACTGAACTGCTTATCTTCCCCTGTCACATAAAACCAGCTTCTCCTTCCCATTAAAAACATTATTTTATTGGAGTATAATTGCTTTACAATGTTCTGTTAGCTTCTGCTGTACAGCAACATAAATTAGCTATACATATACATAAAAGCCTCTTGATGAAAGTGAAAGAGGAGAGTGAAAAAGTTGGCTTAAAGCTCAATGTTCAGAAAATGAAGATCATGGCATCTGGTCCCATCACTTCATGGCAAATAGATGGCGAAACAGTGTCACTTTATTTTGGGGGGCTCCAATCACTGCAGATGGTGACTGCAGCCATGAAATTAAAAGATGCTTAGTTCTTCGAAGAAAAGTTATGACCAACCTAGATAGCATATTGAAAAGCAGAGGCATTACTTTGCCAACAAAGGTCCGTCTAGTCAAGGCTATGTGGCTTTTCCAGTCACTTTCATGCATTGGAGAAGGAAATGGCAACCAGCTCCAGTGTTCTTGCCTGGAGAATCCCAGGGATGGGGGAGCCTGGTGGGCTGCCGTCTATGGGGTCGCACAGAGTCAGACACGACTGAAGTGATCTAGCAGCAGCAGCAGCAGTGCATATATGCCAATGCTAATCTCCCAGTTCTTCCCACCCTCTTCTTCCCTCACCCCCACCGTGTTCACTTGTTTTCCACATTGGTGTCTCTGTTCTTACCCTGCAAATAGATTCATCTGTACCATTTTTTCTAGTTACAGTTTCCAAAAGACTGCTAACCTGATCTGGAACCAGAAGGGTACAAAGTATTAAATTTGTTTTGCATTGGCTAGAACAGGAGATGAGTTTCTTGAGGGCAGGAATTACTCTTTATGGTTTGTAGTTCTTATAGGGCCAAGTAAAGTATTTCAGTGAACATCTACTAATTATTGACTGGTTGATTTAAATGCCATGCTAAATGAGACAAAATATTATACCCCCACAAATATGACTAGCCATTAGCTAAAACTTGGTTGGAAAATGTTTTACCCTGCAAATAGATTCATCTGTACCATTTTTTCTAGTTACAGTTTCCAAAAGACTGCTAACCTGATCTGGAACCAGAAGGGTACAAAGTATTAAATTTGTTTTGCATTGGCTAGAACAGGAGATGAGTTTCTTGAGGGCAGGAATTACTCTTTATGGTTTGTAGTTCTTATATGGCCAAGTTAAGTATTTCAGTGAACATCTACTAATTATTGACTGGTTGATTTAAATGCCATGCTAAATGAGACAAAATATTATACCCCCACAAATATGACTAGCCATTAGCTAAAACTTGGTTGGAAAATGTAAAGTGAAAGTGAAGTCGCTCAGTCGTGTCTGACTCTTTGCAACCCCATGAACTGTAGCCCACCAGGCTCCTCCGTCCATGGGATTTTCCAGGCAAGAGTACTGGAGTGGGTTGCCATTTCCTTCTCCAGGGGATCTTCCTGGCCCAGGGATTGAAACCAGTTCTCCTGCATTGCAGGCAGATGCTTTAACCTCTGAGCCACCAGGGAAGCCCCCCATTTCTGCTACTGCCCACCCCTTACAGGTATCTGGCTTGCCTGGTAGCTGAGGACAGAGTTTCTGATCCCTGTCAGGTTTGGTCCTGTATTTAACCAAACTTGGGGGCTGGACTGAGGTAGAAATGACTTGCTATTGCTGTTTAGTCGCTCGGTCATGTCTGACTCCTTGCAATCCCATGGGCTGTAGCCCACCAGGCTCCTCTGTCCATGGAACTCTCTAGGCAAAAATACAGGAGTAGGTTACCATTTCCTTCTCCAGGGGATCTTCCCAACCCAGGGACTGAACCTGATTTTTCTGCATTGCAGGCAGATTCTTTATCAACTAAGCCACCAGGGGTGGACTGAGATAGAAATGGCTTATGCTTTACTAATTTAATTTTTAAAAATTTATCTATTAATTTATAGGCTGCACTGGATCTTTGTTGCAGGGCATGGGCTTCTCATTGCAGTGGCTTCTCTTGTTGCAAAGCGTGGGCTCTAGGGTGCAGTAGTTGTGGCACATGGGCTTAATTGTCCCGTGGCATGAGGGGTCTTCCCCGATGAGGGATCAAACCTGTGTCCCCTGCTTTTGCAAGAAAATTCTTAACCACTTAGCCACCAGGGAAATTCCTGAAGTGAAGTCGCTCAGTTGTGTCCGACTCTTTGCGACCCCATGGACTGTAGCCCACCAGGCTCCTCAGTCCACGGAATTTTCCAGGCAAGATTACTGGAGTGGGTTGCCATTTCCTTCTCCATTGGATCTTCCCAACCCAGGGATTGAGCCCGGGTCTCCCGCACGGCAGGCAGACGCTTTACCATCTGAGCCACCAGGGAGATCCATGTTTCTACTAATTTAAACTGGTCCTTTGGATGTAAAAGATAATAAATTAATCCCAAATGGTGAAATCCAAAGATTATCTTCAGTCATGAAATGATCATAATAGTACTATGTAACTAAAAACAAAACAAAACGAAAACCAGTAACCCTCATTCCAAACATATTCAAACCTCTTTATAAAGGTAATAATGTTGGGAGTATAATTACTTTGTGCAATACACCATTCATGGCACTGTATATAGCCTAAATTCTTCAAAGGCATTGTTTTCTTTTGAGAAGGAAAATTTCTTCAGAGACTCTACCCTTTAGTGATACCTGAACTCTTTTCTTTGATGCAACAAAAACAACAGAGGCTCACTGAGAGGGGCCTGAGAATTAACACTCTTTCCTTTAAGAATTATCCTGGTGTCCCAGATAATTAGTCAACTGTGCAAGATTTCTTTCCAGCTTTACAAACTAACTGTATTGCCATTCAAGATTAGAAGATAGGTCGGCAGGATTAAGGGCTTTGCCATTAGACAACAATGGCTTGAATACCAAGGATGACTTTGTTAGGAAGATGCCACAGCTCCCCGTTGTGAAGTCCTTAATAGAAGGGTAAAGTGTGAACTGCTTTGGAAAACAAGTACCTTTTCAAGTGCTAGCTGTGAAACCTATTTACAATATTCTTTATTTAATGTCTTCCTGCTTATTGCACTTTCTTTTCTAAGCCTAGAATTAACAATTAAATGTGTTTTGTGGGTTAACTTTTTTTTCCCCATTAAAACAAGTTCCAGTAATGAAACAGTAATGAACAGTAAAAAAATCTATTTTATGAAAACAGCATGGGTTAAGAACTTTTTTTCCCTGACAATACTGTGTTGATATATGTTATTCATTCATTTAATTAACTACCTGTTGCCACAATTATTACTATATTGAGGAGTCACAGTACAAGGAAGAACGCTTGTGCTAAGAGGGGTACAAAGATGGATAAGAATGTGTTCAAGAAACTTAGATTATAATAACAGAGCAGGAAGTATAGCTAATAGCCACAGTAAAAGCAGAGTATTACAAATGTCACACACCTTCCTGCCCGCTCTACGGTGACCATTCACATTTTCTTCCCAGAATTTGATTCTAACCCATCTTAACTATTCCTTTTAAAAATGACCTAGGCATTGCTATATTAAGAAGGCAAAGAGTCAACACATTTGTGTAAACTACCAGATCTATTTGTCTCCAACAAGTACCAAATAATTTCTTCCTCTTTTGCTCATGGTAATGACTCGTTTTTCCTAAGTAGCCTCACGATGTGTTTTGGGAAACTTGAAAAGTTTTCATTAATCCTTGAGTGCTCAGAAAAATTCTCAATTTCAATGTTCAGTGTTGCATTCTGTTTTAATTTTTATCTGATGAAAAATATTTTTTTTCTCTCTTTCTTCTCTGACTGCCAGGCAATCTTAACAAAAGGTGCTAAGAAATAGGACTCATGCCACTACTGTGAGGGGAGAAACAAAGATCTTGACAAGTCACCATGTTGCGTGAGCAGCCCCTGAAAGTGGCCTGCTCTTTTTGTAAAGGGCCCTGGAACGTCACTGCCAAACCCTTTTATTTCCTAAATCATTCTTTTCTTTCCCATGCTTCCAAAAAGCAATCAACACAGTCAATTTAAGGGGCTCATGGCAGAAGCAATGAAACTCTGCTCCATTTTCCCAGTGTCTCTCTGGAAGGGGGCCTCATATGAGGCAATCACATGCCTTCATTGTTGACAGTAATGATTTGGTGAATTCCACCAGAAAGACTGATCCAGAATAAAAATCACTCTTTTAAAGAAATGGGTTTTTTAAATGTGCTTTCCTATTGTTTAATGATAGGGTTATATATGTGTGAATAAATTAGACTCAAATTTGTAGAGCTAAAAGAAAAATGTAGCAAAGAGGACCTCACATTCTTGTTCTTCTTCCTCTTCTTTGAATGATCTTATATAGTAATGGTCTTGTCCTCATTCTGCTGTTCTCAGCACCATAGGCTGAGTCAGCTCTGTGTTTACTGTATTTTGCTAATGTGTGCATGGCTTGGCACCTGTTCATTCTCTAATAGGGGCACAAAAAGAAGTGTAGTTCCTCCCTGTGCACTGTGAACAGCATATCCTGCTTGGAGAGGCAGAGCTGGGGGCTGGTTTCCCTCTCCATCCAGAAGTGATCAAAGAAATCATATTCTTTTTCCACTGTGATCATTAGTCAGACTGACTGTTTTTCAAATATAAAAGTAGAACAAGCATCTGCTGAAAGAATTAACAAGATTGCTTATTTTATTTTTCAGTAAAAAATAAGAGGTTGTAGACATTGGAAGACAAGACATGTACTTAGTTTGGAGCACATTAGGATAGGTCTTTTTGGTTCTGTGATCTCTCGACAGATATCTATTGCATGTTGATAAGTGCATTTCCCTTCTGAAATTTTTGAGGATGCATTGGAACTCCAGTTGCTTGGGCTCTGCTGGCCAAGGGAAATATGAAAGAATAGAGGGAAAAAATCAATAAAAATAATAGAACTTACCATGTACTAGATACACTTTATATACTATCAATTCTTCAAATTAAGTCCACTGTAAATACTTGTAACTGCTTTGATTGGCTGTGGCTGGGATTATGGTTGGACAGTCTTGAGGCTGACCAGATGTTTGTGACCACAGACGGAAGCTATGTTGCTTCTCTTCTACTCCAGGTAGAAAGATAAAGATGCCTGAAGATGGGTGCTTGTGTCAGAGTCAGAAGAAAGTATGAGCTATTGTCTTGGCTAGTCTTCCATGAGGAAAAACATTCCTCTGCCTCAGTTCAAGATTCATCAACAGATAATTCAACCACCCTCCAAACATCCATGGTCAGAACTTGGGCAAATGCTTACATCTTTAAGCCTAGGTCTCCTCCGTGGACAGAGCAGATTCTCCCCCAGCAATCTCTAAAGCTCCTTCTTGCTCTAAAATTTGATTATTCTTTCTTTCTGGGGACTTGCCCTCTAAAATAACTCATGAAATTACTTTCAAAATCCCATGACAAATGGAGAATTGATGTTCACCCTTCTTAAGGATGAGTGAAGAAAAGAGGAAGAATGAATTTTGTACTTTATACATTTTAACATAACATTGATGAATAAAGTCATTCCTTATAAGAACCCTGGAAACATCATTGCATACTTGTTACAGGAGTGGATAAAAATGCTGATAGGAGGAAAGAGTGCAAACTGTGAGGATGCCCATAAACATCAGATTGGAAGAATACACTGGGATATATTTGTACCAAGGAATATAGCCCTGAAAGTGAATAAGTTGTGGCCACATGGATGAATCACAGAAACATAATGTCCTACAAGAAGATCATGATGCGGAAGATCTAAAAATACATCTTTCAGGGATAGGCAGGAAACTTTAGGTAAAGCAAAACCAGGAAACAAGTGCTTGTAGGATGTGAAGGAATTGAAACCCCTGTGCATCGCTGATGGGGATGTAAAGTAGTATAGCCACGCTGGGACGCAATATGGGAATTCCTCAAAGACTCACATAAAGCTACCACAGGATCCAGCAAGTCCACTTCTGAGTATCTTCCCAAAAGAACTGAAAGTAGGTTCTCAAAGAGTCATTTACACACTCATGTCCATAGCAGCAGTCCTCATAACTGCAATGGTAGAAACAACCGACATGTCCATTGATGGGTGAAAGGATGAACAAAGTGTGGTGTCATGCAACAGAATGTTACTCAGGCTTAAAAGGGAATGAAATTCTGAAACATGCTGCAACATGAATGAAACCTGAAGATACCATGCTAAATGAAATGCCAGACATAAAAGGACAAATATGATCCCCCTTATATGAGATGCCAAAAATAGTAACATCCACAGAGACAGAAAGTGGAATGGTGGTTACTACAGGTTGAAGGAGGAGGGATTGGGAATATACTTTTTAATGGGTACAGAGTTTCAGTATGGAATGATAGCATTCTGGAAATGGAGAGTAGTGATGGTTTCAAAACAATGTGAATGAGTTTAATCCCACTAAACTGGATGCTTAAACATGGTTAAAACAGTAAGTTTTATGTAGGTTATATATAGTTTACCACGGTAAAATAAATCTGCTTGAAGTTATCAGAGGCTTGGCCAGAAGACAGAGATAACTATGCTGAGTATCAGAGAAGGCAGCCAAACCAAATACACAGAAATACTAAACCCAGAAAACTAGAAAGATGAGCCCATCGTTTGGGATATATTTCTGCCCAGGACAACTGTCAGTCTAGAAAAAGTGGTTGATGGTCTCATCAGCATTTTTCACAACCTTGTGGAGTCTGAGAGAAGAAAGAGTTTGGGAAGGAGTAAGGGTTCAAGACCAAGAGCAAACTGCCTGTGTCCTGGGTTTGGGTCCTAAAAGACAGTTCCCTAGGAGTGAGAGAGAACTGGAAGAAAGTCCTGATTCACACTGCGTCCCTGCTTCACATCAACTGAGTGGCCCAGGAAATGTTGAACTATGAAAATAAATGATGTAATTTACACTGCTAGGATCCTACAGGAACATGACAAAAACAAACGAAAATTGTCTTTGGAGGAAATGATATGACTCCAGGCTTCAAATTACTTCTACAAATTTCACAATACAATTCTTGGAACAATACCCTTCACTTAAAAAAAAGAAATAAGTCACAATAGGAGTCAATACAAGCCTTTGACTGTGTGGATCACAACAAACTGTGGAAAATACTTAAAAGAGATAGGAATACCAGACCACCTTATCTGCCCTCTGAGAAATCTGTATGCAGGTCAAGAAGCAAAAGTTAGAACCGGACACGGAACAACAGACTGGTTCCAAATAGGGAAAGGAGTGTGTCAAGGCTGTCTATTGGCACTCCACATATTTAATGTATATGCAGAGAACATCATGTGAAATGATGGGCTGGATGAAGCACAAGCTGGAATCAAGATTGCCGGGAGAAATATCAATAACCTCAGATATACAGATGACAGCACCCTTATGGCAGAAAGAGAAAAGGAACTAAAGAGACTCTTGATGAAGGTAAAAAAGGAGAGTGAAAAAGCTGACTTAAAACTCAACAACACTGAAAATAACAAAGATCATGGCATCCAGTTTCATCACTTCATGGCAAATAGATGGGGAAACAATGCAAACAGTGACAGATTTTATTTTCTTGGTCTCCAAAATCACTGCAGATGGTGACTGCAGGCATGACACTTGTTCTTTGGTAGAAAAACTATGACAAACCTAGACAGTGTATTAAAAAGCAGAGACATTGCTTTGCCAACAAAGGTGTGTCTAGTCAAAACTATGGTGTTTCCAGTAGTCATGTATGGATGTGAGAGTTAGACCATAAAGAAGGCTGAGCACTGAAGAATTGATGCTTTTGAACTGTGGTGCTGGGGAAGACTCCTGAGAGACACTTGGACTGCAAGGAGATCCAACCAGTCAATCCTAAAGGAAATCAGTCCTGAATATTCATTGGAAGAACTGATGCTGAAGCTGAAACTACAATACTTTGGCCACCTGATGTGAAGAACAGACAGAAGATGTGATGGTTGGATGGCATCACTGACTCAATGGACATGAGTCTGAGCAAACTCCGGGAGATGGTGAAGGACAGGGAGGCCTGGTGTGCTGCAGTCCATGGGGTCATGAAGAGTTGGACATGAGTGAGTCAATGAACAACAACAACTACATGAAGGTGAACCCGCAGTAACAACAGAGAGCAGAAAACAGCCCTATAGCTCCAGACATTGCAATTTATTCCTCTTAATATGAATTAGTAGCTAGGGCACAGGGTTGAATTTTTCTAGTTCCAGTGACATAGAGCTAGAAAACAAAAAATAATATATCTTTAAAAAGAACAAAATGTAATTTCAGAAAAATATCTAAACTATAACTAAAATTAAAAACTCAGAGTTAAAACTTACAGAAGATAGAAAAGTTTGAAAGGAAATTAGTCACTTGGATAAAAGGCCAGAAGAAAAATACCCAGAAGAAAGCAAAAGATAAAGATTTGGAAAACATAAAAGAAGGATAAGAAACACAGGAATATAGTTACAAGTCCTAATATACATATGCCTTTGAACTTTCTAAGACAAATGGAAAACATCAATTTGCAAATTCAAAAATTCCGGAGAAAATCCAAGCTAGAAAAATAAAAAGAAATTTGCAGCTAAAAATAATAACACTGGAGGTGGTGATGGGCAAGGTCAGGGGGTGGAGGTGGGAGTGGAGGGAGCTGGGGGTGGGGTGGTAGAGAGAGAAGGAAAAATAAAAGGAAAAAAATAGAAACTGTCAGAAAAATTACTTTCAGAGGAACAAGGACGTCTAAAGTTAATGGGATAATATCAATGTTCTGGATCCTATTTTGCAGCAAAAATATCCTTCTGAAATGAAGGTGAATTAAATATATTTTCAAACAAGCAAAAACTGAAATAACTTATCACTAGCAGAACTGACCTAGAGAGAAAACTAATGGATATTCTTCAAGCAGAAGAAAACTTATTCCAGATAATAAGTTTAAGATGCAGAAATAAATGAAAATCATAAATGTATGGATTAACCAAAACAAATATGGACTATAGGCTGCTATTGTTTATCAAGTGTACACTGTAGGCAGAATTAGAATTGGATGATAGGAGAATAAACTGAGCTAAAGTGTTCCAATGTCCTTGTAGTGCCCCGAAAGCTGGTAAAAGTACAAAGTAATGTTCGACTCTGATGAGTCAGGGTACATGCTGTGATCTCAGGAAGACCTGCAGAAACAATGAAAGAGTGCATGTCTTCCACACCGCCCAAAAAATGAAGTAATTTTTGATCCAATAAAAGTTAAGAAAACAAAGACAAGAGAATATAGAATAAGTGAGAAAAACAGACATTGTATAGATTATAGAATTATATTCAAATATTCTGTTCAGTAGAAATATTGAATATTCTATTATACATTATAAACAACAGAAAAGAATAATAGCACAAATAAAAAACAAAGCA
>SJYC01090646.1:0-14201 GCA_006408675.1 Madoqua kirkii | reverse complement strand
GAACTCATGTACCCCTGTGGTGGATTTGTGTCAATGTATGGCAAAACCAATACAGTATTTTAAAGTAAAATAAGGTAAAAAATAAATAAATAAAACATTTTATTTTAAAGTGAAAAAAAAATTCTAGCAAACATAATCTAGCAATATATTAAAAAGATCATACAAAATGACCAAGTCTGCTTTATTCCAGGGATACAAGAATGTATAGTGTTGCCCTGCTTATTAACTTATATGCAGAGAACATTATACAAAATGCCAGGCTGGATGAAGCACAGGCTGGAATCAAGATTTTCCTGTGGTGGATTTGTGTCAATGTATGGCAAAACCAATACAGTATTTTAAAGTAAAATAAGGTAAAAAATAAATAAATAAAACATTTTATTTTAAAGTGAAAAAAAAATTCTAGCAAACATAATCTAGCAATATATTAAAAAGATCATACAAAATGACCAAGTCTGCTTTATTCCAGGGATACAAGAATGTATAGTGTTGCCCTGCTTATTAACTTATATGCAGAGAACATTATACAAAATGCCAGGCTGGATGAAGCACAGGCTGGAATCAAGATTTCCAGGAGAAATACCAATAACCTCAGATATGCAGATGACACCACTTTTATGGAAGAAATGAAGAAGAATTAAAGAGCCTCATGATGAAAGTGAAAGAGAAGAGTGAAAAAGCTGGCTTAAAGCTCAATACTCAGAAAACTAAGATCATGGTATCTGGTCCCATCATTTCATGGCAAATAGGTGGGGGGGGGGAATGGAAATAGTGACAGACTATTTTCTTGGCTCCAAAATCATGGTAGATGGTGGCTACATCCATAAAATTAAAAGACACCTGCTCCTTGGTAGAAAAGCTATGACAAACCTAGACAGCATATTAAAAAGTGGAGACATTACTTTGCTAACAAAGGTCCATCTAGTGAAAGCTATGGTTTTTCCAGTAGCAATGTATGGATGTGAGGTCTAGACCATAAAGGAAGTTGAGTGCCAAAGAAATGATGCTTTTGAATTGTGGTATCAGAGAAGACTCTTGAGAGTCACTTGGACTGCAAGGGGATCAAACCAGCCAAGCCTAAAGAAAATCAGTCCTGAATATTGATTGGAAGGACTGATGCTAAAGCTGAAGCTTCAATAGTTTGGCCACCTGATGCAAAGAACGGATTTCTTAGAAAAGACCCTGATTATGTGCAAAATTGAAGGTGTGAGAAGGGGACTAAAGAGAATGAGATGGTGGATGGCATCACTGACTCGATGCACATGAATTTGAACAAGCTCTGGAGGTTGGTGATGGAAAAGGAAAACTGGCATGCTGTAGTTCATGGGGTTACAAAGAATCAGACTCAACTGATAAACTAAACTGAAGGATTCTTCAATATTTGTAAATAAATCAATGTGATACACCATATTAACAAATTGAAAACCACTAGTTTTTTAAAATGATAAAAACCATATGATTATTTCAATACTTGCAGAGAAAGCCTTTGACAAAATTCAACATCTATTTATGATAAACACTCTCCAGAAAGTAGGCATAGAGGGAATATACCTCAACATAATAAAAAAACATACATGACAATAAATCTCCCATATAGTGTCCAGAACATACACAGAATTGGGGAATTAGGCTCTTGGAGGGCACAAATAGAACCTTGTGCACAAGGACCCAGGAGAAAAAAACAGTGATCCCACAAGTTACTGACCTAGACTTGCCTGTGAGTGTCCAGGAGTCTCCAACAGAGGTGTGGGTTGGTGGTAGCCTGCTGCAGAATGGGGGCACTGAGTGTATCAATACATACATGGGGTCTTTTGAAGGAGGTCACCATTATCTACATTACCTCCACCATAGTTTGGCCATAGGTAAATAGCAGGGAGGGGACACAGTCCCACCCATCAACAGAAAATTGGACTAAAGATTTACTGAGCATGGCCCTGTCCATCAGAAAAAGAACCAGTTTCCCCATCTCAGTCTCTCCCATCAGGAAGCTTCCAAAAGCCTTCTATCCTTCTACATCAGAGGGCAGACAGACTGAAAAACAGTCACAGACAACTAACCAATCTAATCACATGGACCACAGCCTTGTCTAACTCAATGAAACTATGAGCCATGACATGTAGGGCCACCTAAGACAGATGGGTCATGGTGAAGAGATCTGACAAAATATGGTCCACTGGAGAAAGGAATGGCAAACCGTTTCTGTATTCTTGCCTTGAGATCCCCATGAATAGTATGAAAAGGCAAAACAATAGTATACTGAAAAATGAACTCCCCAGGTCAGTAGGCGCCCAATATGCTACTGGAAATCAGAGGAGAAATAACTCCAGAAAGAATGAAGAGACAGAGCCAAAGCAAAAATGAAAGAAAGAAAGAAAGAAAGAAAGAAGGAAAGAAAGAAAGAAACACACAGCTGTGGATGTGACTGGTGATGGAAGAAAGGTCCGATGCTGTAAAGGGCAATATTACATAGGAACCTGGAATATTAGGTCCAGGAATCAAGGCAAATTGAAATGGTCAAACAGGAGATGACAAGAGTGAATGCCAACATTTTAGGAATCAGCGAACTAAAATAGACTGTAATGGATGAATTTAACTCAGATGACCATTATGTCTACTACCGTGGGCAAGAATCACTTAGAAGAAATGGAGCAGCCATCATAGTCAACAATAGAATCCAAAATGCAGTACTTGGATGCAGTCTCAGAAACAACAGAATCATCTCTGTTTCCAAGGCAAACCATTCAATATCACAGTAATCCAAGCCTATGCCCCGGCGAGCAATGCTGAAGAAGCTGAAGTTGAACAGTTCTATGAAGACCTCCAAGACCTTTAAGAACTAATACACACACACACACACACACACACACACACACACACACACACACACACGTCCTTTTCATTATAGGGGACTGGAATGCAAAAGTAAGAAGTCAAGAAACACCTGGAGTAACAGACAAATTTTGCTTTGGAGTACAGAATTAACCAGGACAAAAGCATTTAGAGTTTTGCCAAGAGAACACACTGGTCATAGCAAACACCTTCTACCAACAACACAAAAGAAGATTCCACACATGGACATCACCAGATGGTCAGCACTGAAATCAGATTAAAAAGATGGAGATGCTCTATACAGTCAGCCAAAACAAGACCAGGAGCTCACTGCGGATCAGATCATGAATTCCTTATGGCCAAATTCAGACTTAAATTGAAGTAGGAAAAACCACTAGACCATACAGGCATGACCAAAATCAAGTTCCTTATGATTATATGGTGGAAGTGAGAAGCAGATTTAAGGTACTAGATCTGATAGACAGAGTGCCTGATGAACTATGGATGGAGGTTCATGACATTGTACATCAAGACCACCCCCAAGAAAAAGAAATACAAAAAAAGTAAAATGACTGTCTGATGAGCCCTTACAAATAGCTATAAAATGAAGAGAAGTGAAAAGTAAAGGAGAAAAGAAAAGATTACCCACGTGAATGCAAAGTTCCAAAGAATAGCAAGGAAAGATAAGAAAGCCTTCCTTGGGAATCAGTGCAAAGATATAGAGTAAAGTAATAGAATGGAAAAGACTAGAGACCTCTTCAAGAAAATTAGAGATACCAAAGGAACATTTCATGCAAAGATGGGTTCAATAAAGGACAGAAATGGTATGGACCTTACAGAAGCAGAAGATATTAAGAAGAGGTGGCAAGAGTACACAGAACTGTACAAAAAAATCTTCATGACCAAGATAATCATGATGGTGTGATCACTCACACTCATCTAGAGCCAGACATCCTGGAATGTGAAGTTAAGAGGGCCTTAGAAAGCATCACTACGAACAAAGATAGTGGAGGTGATGGAATTCCAGTTCAGCTAATTCAAATCCTAATAAATGATGCTGTTACAGTGCTGCACTCAATATACCAGCAAACTTGGAAAACTCAGCAGTGGCCCAGGACTGGAAAAGATCAGTTTTTATTCCAGTCCCAAAGGAAGGCAATGCCAAAGAATACTCAAACTACTGCACAGTTGCATTCAACTAACACATTAAAGTAATGCTCAAAATTCTCCAAACCAGGCTTCAATAATACGTGAACCATAAATTTCTAGGTGTTCAAACTGCTTTTAGAAAAGGCAGATGAACCACAGATCAAATTGCTAACATCTGCTGGATCACCAAAAAAGCATGAGAGTTCCATAAAAACACCTATTTCTGCTTTATTGACTATGCCAAAGCCTTTGACTGTGTGGATCACAATAAACTGTGGAAAATTCTTCAAGAGGTGGGAGTACCAGACCACCTCACATGCCTCCAGAGAAATCTGTATGCAGATCAGAAAGCATCAATTAGAACTGGACATGGAACAACAGTCAGTTTCCAAATAGGGAAAGGAGTACATCAAGGCAGTATATTGTCACCTTGCTTATTTAACTTATATGCAGAGTATATCATTCAAATCCTGGGCTGGATGAAGCACAAGGTGGAATCAAGATTGCCAGGAGAAATACCAATGACGTCAGATATGCAGATGACATCACCCTTATGACAGAAAGCAAAAAGAACTAAAGAGCCTCTTGATGAAAATGAAAGAGGAAAGTGGAAAAAGTTGACTTAAAGCTCAACAATCAGAAAACGAAGATCATGGCATCTGATCTCATCACTTCATGGGAAATTGATTGGTAAACAGTGGAAATAGTGACACTTTATTTTGGGGGGCTCCAAAACCAATCACTGCTGATGGTGACTGCAGCCATGAAATTAAAAGACACTTACTTCTTGGAAGAAAAGTTATGACCAATCTAGACAGCATATTAAAAAGCAGAGACATTACTTTGTCAACAAAGGTCCATCTAGTCAAGGCTATGGCTTTTCCAGTAGTCATGGATGTGAGAGTTGGACTATAAAGAAAGCTGAGCAGTGAAGAATTGATGCTTTTGAACTGTGGTACTGGAGAAGACTCTTGAGAGTCCCTTGGACTGCATGGAGATCCAACCAGTCAATCCTAAAGGAAATCAGTCCTCAATATTCACTGCAAGGACTGATGCTGAAGCTTGAACTCCAATACCACCTGATGTGAAGAAATGACTCATTGGAAAAGACCCTGATGCTGGGAAAGATTGAAGGTGAAGGAGAAGGGGATGACAGACGATGAGATGGTTGGATGGCATCACTGACTCAACAGACATGAGTCTGGTGAACTCTGAGAAATGGTGATGGACATAGAGGCCTGGCATCCTGCAGTCCATGTGGTTACAAAGAATCAGAAATGACTGAGAGACTGAGCTGAACTGATATATGAGAAACCCACAGCAAACATCCTCAATGACAAAAAAATTGAAAGTATTTCTTCCAAAATCAGGGACAAGACAAGGGTGGCCACTCTCACCACTATTATTCAACAGAGTTTAGAAGTGCTAGCCACAGCAATAAGAGAAGAATTAAAAGGAATTCAGATTGGAAAAGAAAAATACAAAACATTCAATGTTTGCAGGTTATATATTCTCTACATAGAAAACCATAGGGCACTGCCAGACGTGCTGGTGGGGTGGGGTGCTCTCTGCAAGCCCAGAGAGTTTTCTCATCTGAGCCTGGATAAAGCAGCATCCTGCTTTCTGGGCAGGTCACACACAGGGGCCTAGCTTGAGAGGAGGAACAAGGTGCAGAATGAGTACCTCAAAGGACCAGAGTGGCTTTTCCACTAATAGAGAACCCCTTTCAAGGTCTTGTGATGCACAGAGGGACTTGGAGCTTGCAATTGGTGGAGTTCTCCCAGCTGAGCAAATTAAAGATAATTTACGAGAGGTCAAAGCCCAGATTCACTGCTGCAAATAAGTCACGACCTAGAATGCCTTCAAAGCTGTGAGGTGTGGTTGTATGAGCAAATAAATCTCATCTATCAGCTTAAAGAGAAAACACTCCAGCAGCAGGCCCAACAGCTGTACTGGTTACTGGGCCAGTTCAGTTGTCTTATTCATCAGCTGGAGTGTAGCCAATCAAGTCTCAACATGCCTGGACAGGGTGGGCAGTCTGACCCTCAAACCTAAAGATTCAACTGCCCTACGCTGAAGCCGACATAACTGCCCTGCTACAGACAATCACCACATTTGGGTCTCTTAAGACCATTCAAATTCCTGAGCACCTGATAGTTCATGCTAGTTCATCAAATATTGGGTCCTTCTTAGAGAAGAGAAGCCATATCTCATTGCCAGAGCAGAAGTCAGCATCCAACACCACAGCTGTCCCTCTCAGTGAATGGCTCCTTGGAAGCAAACCTGCCTTGGTCACAGGCTCTTTACCTACCCAGCACCAATCTCCAGGACTGACTCAACTAAAAACAGACCTTGGAGAACAGTCAGACATCTGCTAGAGCCTGCAGTTTCTTGAATAATGTCTGGGGCAACCTAAAGGGTTTAGAAAACTGGCTCCACAAGAGTCAGCAACAAGTAGTTTCTTAAAAAGGAAGTTACTGAAAAGTCTTAATAGCTATACCACTGCCAGTTCTTACTCCATTGAAATTGAAAAGTTAGCAATCTTGATTAAGTTAGCCTCTTGATTAAGATGAGATGGATCTTTCTAGTTGGCTGGTAACTCCCCAGGAATCCCATAAGCCTGAGAAGCCTGAGAATGGCAGCTATGAAACCTCCAATGAAAAGTTTAAGCTCTTGTTCCAGGTGTTCTGGGAGTCCTACAATGTGAGTGACTGGCTTGTCAAGTCTGATTCCTGTACGAACTGTCAGGGTAACCAGCCAAAGGTGTGCAGATTGAGAACCTGGGCAATCTGAAATGCTTGAATGACTACTTGGAGGACAAGAAACTCTTGTCCACTCCTTGACTACTAAGGCTTGACTTGTCCAGAACCATCAAGGCCCATATAAAGTGGAGGAGGTCTGCAAAGCCAATGAGCCTTGTATCAGTTTTGCAAAGTGCGTGTCTGATAAAAATTGTGAGAAGGAAGTTCTGTGTAAATGGCTTCTGAAGAAAGAAGGAAAGGATAAAAATGGTATGCCTGTGGAACCAAAACCTGAATCTGAGAAACAAAGATTCCCTGGACATGTAGCTTTCTCCATCCAGAAGAGAGGCAGCAGAATAAGCTAAGGCACCAAAGGTAATGGCTTCTTTTAGAACTGCTGATTCCTTCCAAGTTATAAGGAACAGTCCCTTGTCAAAGTGGCTCATGACCCCCTCACAAAAAGAAGTATGGCCCAAGCAAGTGCCTCTTATAGAGGATAGGGCTAGCAAACAATCTTACAAACCCCTTGGCCACCTGCTGGTGTCTCTTTAACACAGCTGACTGGGTCTTGCCAGGAAAGATGACAAGAAATTTTAGCCCATTATCTTCAAGAGAAGACAAGTGGCTACTTTGAAAGAAGGCCAAGGAAGTATTGCTTAATTTGCCCCTACAGGAGGAACACAACTTTCCCTTAGACTGTTATGGCCTCCCGGCAGTTTGTGATCTCTCTGCCTGTATGCAGCTTAAGGTTGATTTTTAAAAAGTAATTGTATCAAACCCCTCTACAGATGTGAAGGAATCAAGCACTAGTCAGCAAATTTTTTGCAGATTATCACAAATCCGTGAGCTGAGTGACTATGGCTTGTGAAATCATTGTTTCTGGGTCTGATGTTGTTCCTTTCTTGCCCAATTTTGAACAGAAATTAGTCATCAAATTACGAGTTACTGTGTAAAAGCAAATGGCTATTTGTTGATGCTGAGGTGATTCAGTTCCTTCTTACAGAAATATTAATTCACCCCTACACTAGCATTATATCCTACTGGGTAGGTCTTTTTCATAAGCCTCCATGGCTCCTTAGATTGGGTTGTTATTAGAAGTACATTAAAACACTGCAGTTTTAAAAAATGAAATAGTTTGATAATCAAAGTGTGTTGATGTATTCTAAAGCTAGTAAAATTGCCTAGCCTCTTGGTTGCCAGTCTTTGTATGCTTCCCTTATCATGGATTTTCTTCCATTAATGGTGAATTCTTCTGTTTAATTAAGATACTATTTTATTTTACACAGTTAACCTTAGCAATATAGTGGCTTTTCCTTACCAAAATATGTATTGAAAGTGTTGGCAATTTTTGACATTTATCACAAAACATTTTAGCTTAGGTTCCAGATGCTACATTATTCTTCTTTTGAAAGAAACTCAGCTTTTGAAACATCTGTCTTTATTCCCTTCTCTAAATGTTATTATGAAAGAAGACAACTCTTTCAGAAGGGCTCCATATTGCTTGAAGACTATATGCAGGATAGTACTATCCTCTTTCAAAATATTCTGAAGAACTACAGGAAGAAGAGCCCCAGTGCCGACTAATCAAAAATCAAACTATGTTGAAAATGTAGTACTTGAACTATTCACTATCCTAAGTGTTATTGGTGCATCTTGTGTAAATGGAAGCTGAACTTGACACCTAGTGCTTTTAATTAGGCGTAAATTAAACGTCCACTCACTGCAAGCATAGCATATCTATACCTCTGAAAGGAAAATGCAGTGACATTTTAGTGAATAGGAAGTTTTGAACACTTGTGCCTTGGGGTGTTTATTGAAGCTTTATGAAAACTATAGATGTTTCCTTAGTATCCAAAGTTATGTCCTTGCTTGAAAAAGTTTCTCTGTAAGAGAGGGATGGTATTTATACCTCGTTTTAAAATTCTCTAAGATGAGACATCTTAGCTACTTTCCACTTTTAAACTATCAAGCCATTCAACTTGCCTATGTTATTGGAAATATCTTTAAAGTTTATGATGTGGTAATCTAGAAAGCCCTTTTGATGAAACTTCACAGTCTTGGCATCATTCACATACAACTTCACTAGAGTTCTTAACCACAGCTGAAAGGAGTTTATTATTTTTTAGTTCTTCCAGACACCATTTAGAACTTTAAAGGTGGTGAATAAAAACTTAAGGAGCTTTTCCATTATCTTAGGTTGCGGGAAACTTTGTAATTGAGGTTTAACACATTGTGTATCCCTAAATTAACATTAACCACTATGCTAATGAGTATGTAAACCATTCTTTTGTATTGATACATTTTGTACCTCCCTCCATTCATTCATTAAAAGCATAAGAGCCCCCCAAAAGGAAAGAAAACCCTAAAGATGCCACCAGAAAATTACTGAATATAGTAAAGTTGCATAATATAAAACTAATGCACAGAAATCCCTTGCATTCCTACATGCTAACAATGAAAAATCAGAAAATTAAGAAAATAATTCCAATCACCATGGCAACAAAAAGAATAAAATACTTAGGAATAAATTTACCTAAAGAAACAAAACACTTGTATACAGAAAACTATAAAACACTGATGAAAGAAATCAAAGATGACACAGATAGATGGAGAAATATACCATGTTTTGGGATTTGTACAATTAGTATAGTGAAAATGAGTTTACTACCAAAGCAATCTATAGATTCAATGCACTCTCTATCAGACTACCAACAGTATTTTTCAAAGAACTAGAACAAATAATTTCACAGTCTGTACGGAAACACAAAAGACCCTGAATAGTCAAAGCAAGCTACAAACTACAGTCATCAAGACAGTACAGTACGGGCACAAAGACAGAAATATAGATCAATGAAACAAAATAGAAAACCCAGAGATAAATCCACATACCTCTGGATACCTTATCTTTGACAAAGGAGGCAAAAATATACAATGGATAAAAGATACGTGCAAAATAATGAAACTAGAACACTTTCTAACACCTTACACAAAAATAAACTCTGAATGGATTAGAGACCTAAATGGAAGACCACAGATTATAAATTCCTAGAGGAAAACATAGGCAGAACACTGACATAAATCACAGCAAGAATCTCTATGACCCACCTAACAGAATAATGGAAATTAAAAAAAAAAAAAAAGGACCTAATTAAACTTAAAGGCACAGCAAAGGAACTTTGCATAATGAGGGAAACAATAAGCAAGGTGAAAAGACAGCCCTTCAAATAGGAGAAAATAACAAATAAAATA
Organism: Madoqua kirkii; assembly: GCA_006408675.1. NCBI lineage: Eukaryota > Metazoa > Chordata > Mammalia > Artiodactyla > Bovidae > Madoqua > Madoqua kirkii. Next base: position 4,233 of record SJYC01090646.1, on the reverse strand, counting down.
CAAATAAAATTAAAAAAAATAAATAAAAACAAATAAAAAAATAAAAAATAAATAAAATACAAATAAAATAAAAAACAAAGAATTAATCTTCAAAATATACAAGCTGTTCATGTAGCTCAATGCCAGAAAAATGAACAACCCAATCAAAAGTGGGCAAAAAAACTAAACAAACATCTCTCCAAAACAGACATATACATGGATAATAAACATATAAATTAATACTCAGCATCACCCAATATTAGAGAAATACAAATCAAAACCACAATGAGGCATCATCTCACACCAGTCAGAATGTTCATCATCAAAAAATTTACAAATAATAAATGCTGGAGAGGGTGTAGAGAAAAGGAAACCATCTTATACACTGTTAGTGGGAATGCAAACTGGTACAGCCACTATGGAGAACAGTGTGGAGATTCCTTAAAAAACTGGCAATAGAACTGCCATGTGACCCAGCAATCCTACTTCTGGGCATATACCCTGAGGAAACCAGAATTGAAGGAGACACATGTGTCCCAGTGTTCACTGCAGCACTATTTATAACAGCTAGGACATTAAAGCAACTTAAACATCCATCAACAGGTGAATGGATAAGGAAATTCTGGTACGTATATACAATGGAATATTACTCAGCCATAAAAAGGAACACATTTTACTCAGTTCTAACATGGTGGATGAACCTAAAGCCTATTATACAGAGTGAAGTAAGTGAGAAATAGAAAGACAAATACTGTATATTAATGCGTACATATGGAATTTAGAAAGATTATACCAACAATCCTACATTCAAGGCAGCAAAGGAGACACAGATATAAAGAATAGACTTTTGGACTCAATGGGAGAAGGCAAGATGAGATGATTTGAGAGAATAGCATTGAAACGTCAACATTATCATTCATAAATTAGATGACCAGTGCAAGTTTGATGCCTGAAGCACAGCACCCAAAGTCTGGGCTCTAGGACAACCCAGAGGGATAGGGTGGGGAAGGAAAAAGGATGGGGGTTCAGGATGATTGTGGGAGAACATATGTAAACCTGTGGGTGATTCATGTTGATGTATGGCAAAAATCCTCTCAATATTGTAAAGCAATTATCCTCCAATTAAAATATTTTTTTAATTGGAGGATTTTTATAAATACACACATATATCCATTATGTCCTTGACCCATGTGCTCAGAACATGTGAGAGTAGCAAAGAGGAGATATAAACATTCAATATTTGAGGAGAAAGACTGAAGGAAAAAATGCTAGCACCCAGGACATTTATCATCATTTGGTGTAGTTACCATTTAGTGTCTCAAATTGTCAGCAGATTTTCACAGGAAGCAACAGCTGAGAAATGCCAAAATCCATTTGATTTGAACCTTTAAGTTTTATCCCAAGATCAGCTTTATAGAGGAGCTGTCAGGAAATTTCTTAAAAAGATAGTTGTATTTAATTGTTTTGCTTCAAATGTAAATATCTTATTGGATTTTAAAATTACAATTTTTGAAAGATCTATGGAAGTATGATTAATAAATTATACCACTAAAATAACAGAATAATCAGTAGAATAATAAAAACTTTAAAACAAGTGTGTAAATCCTTTCTTTTAGTGTATAACAATCTAAAGGAAATTAAGAGAATCATAGGAAAATGCAAGTAAGAACTATGAAGTGCATAGTTCCTCCCTGCATATGATTTGCCAGTGACTTTGGGTCATAAGACTCATTAAAAACAGCAAGGAAAAGATATGACGAACGGCTTACCTACTCAGAACTTTTAATTAATAATTTATACTCTTCATTTTCTTAAGAGTCTGAAGAGAGTTAAGAAAAGTAGATTACTAGAGTATGGGCCTATTCATTTGAAGGCAAACTGTTTGGAGTTTGAGACTCTCAAATAGTCATTTTTCACTGCACTGTGAGGCAGTGTCTTACACAATGGAAGAGAGTACACGTGTGAATCATCTTTGCCAACAAAAACTCAGAGAAGTATACAGCTAATACTCCCTTCTTGAATTAATAAAACAACTGATTTTACACAAACCTGACTGTATTTAAAGACATAATCATTTTATCATGATGAAAATTTTAAAATCACATTTTGTGAGGCTTAGTTCTTAATAAACACGAGTAACACGACTTTTTCTATGTCAGTGATTCTGATTATTCCCTTTTCTCTATGCTTATAAGAGGGATAATGACTAACACAAACCCCAGTATCTATATTTTGTTCATGGAAAGAGTATTACAATTATGTAAGTTTGAGGCATGTGACTACAAACAACTGAGTTTTAAGATGGAGTGGACTACCTGGACAAATCTCTTCCTTTTTACAATTGTGAATTCCAATCTCCATCAGAGGCCATGAAAATGTATTTTCTGCTACTGACTTTCTGGGGGGCAACAATTTACCCCATTAAGAGATCTAAGAAATTGCTAAACTGTTTTCACAGGGTAAGGCTTAAAACAATAAATTCATTTCAGATAGTGGTATCACGAAGTGTGAGATCACACACCTCTTGATTTACAACGATAATAGACCATAGTAGTATATTATAAAAGATATTGGTTTCCAAATATACTTAAAATATATTGCTTATGTTTGGATGTATTTCTTTCAATAATAGTAGTAAAAATATGATTTACACTTCAACTGGCTTAAGGGAAAGGCATATCCTCTATCAGTGACAAATGGGTAAAAAAGAACTATCACATCTTCCTTCAGATGTAAATATTTTAGCAAATTTACTTGGAGTCAAGATTTTTTCCCAAAACATTGTGAGGATAAATGTGACAATGTAGTGAGAGCTTTGATAGATTCCAAAGTTTTCCACAAAAATAAAATATTGACTCTTGTTATCAAGCAGATCCTGTTGCAAAAAGTTATTCTACAGATTTTGACAATGAGATAAGTACTTAGATTATATAGGATTTTTGCTGCTAATAATATGTATACATCTTAAAGGAACTTAAGTAGAGAGTATATTAATCGTAAGGATGGTGGTTACCTCAGAGAACACAAATAGAGGAGTGGGATAAAGCCTCTGCAACAAGCTAGAACTCAGGACTTAGAATACCACACCAAGGCTATTTCCACTGTTCTATGGACTCCTGTCTATACATCTGCTCTGGTCCTCTCCCCTTTCCTCCTTACAAAAGCATCTCTCTCTTCCCCAAGACCCTCTCTGGTGGCACCCAATCTTGGATCAATCCCAACTGGGTCTGATAAGTTCCTCTTTCAGATTTTGGGATCTAGGATTAGAGTTGTAACATGTAAATTCTGATAGATTTAAACTACTGACACCTTTCTCATTTATAAGAGACTTTTACCTTCACCTTAGGAGACCCCTCTGCCACATGTAATGAGGCCAACTATCTTCTTTTCAAACCTCTCCACCCATATTTAAAGCTTCAATTTAACATCTGGTAGTTCTGTTTTATACATTTGAATAAAGTGGTGGATGTCTCTTAAGCTTGATGTACTTTCAGATCTAGATTTTGAAAAGATCAGGTAGTAATAGTAAGTGTTTTTATAAGTCCTACTTGTTATAGGTATTTTCTCTTCCTAACCCTGTGAAAGTGAAGGTCGCTCAGTCACGTCCAATTCTTTGACTATACTGTCCATGAAATCTTCCAGGCCAAAATACTAGAGTGGTTAGCCTTTCCCTTCTCCAGGGATCTTTCCAATCCAAGGATCAAACCCAGGTCTCCCACATTGCGGGCAGATTCTTTACCAATTGAGCCACAAGGGAAGTTCAAGAATATCGGAGTGAGTAGTCTCTCCCTTCTCCAGCCGATCTTCCCAACCCAGGAATTGAACCGGGATCTCCTGCATTGCAGGCAGACTTTTTACCAACTGAGCTATGAAAGAAGCCTGGTCCCAACCCTATAGGGAAACATAAAACCACGAAAGTAACATACATGGCAAAAAACCCTCAGTGAAATTTTAAGAAACATAATTGTAAAGTACATTCCCAAATTGTAGAATCCAGAACAACATACGTGGAAAGACAAATAAGTGGTTGGAAAAAGAAAGAAAAGTTTAATATGAAATAAAAATTTCTAGTAAGATTTCAATATGCAGTTTTAATTAGCTTTAGAAGTAAGTGTTATTTCTAATGTACAAATATGTACCTATTGATATTAAAAGTGTATATAAATGTTTAATTAGAAGTTAACTTTGTCAGTCTGGATTGTTAACCAGTTCATATCTGTTTTTCATAAAAGCTCAGCAAACAAATATATGATA
>SJYC01090643.1:0-29784 GCA_006408675.1 Madoqua kirkii | reverse complement strand
GGCAAGTTGATTCCTCCAGTTCCATTCTTCTTTCTCAAGATTGCTTTTAATATTTGGGTTTTTTTAATTATTATTAATTGGTTGGCTTACAGAAGTGTATTCACCAAAGCAAGCTGACTTTAAGTGTTTAAAACCAGTTCTGATGGTTCAGTAGCTATAGAAACTTTATTAATTAAGTAGGCTTATTCTGCTTAGTCAATTTATTTTGGTGACTCCTTTTCATCCTTGCTATAGACAAATTGGTCTTATAGGGGGAGTTGTTGTTTAGTCACTCAGTCGTGTCTGACTTTTGCAATGAATGGATTATAGCCCGTCATGCTCCTCTGTCCACGGGGTTCTGCAGGCAAGAATGCTGGAGTGGGTTGCCACTTGCTTCTCTAGGGCATCTTCCCAACCCAGAATCAAACTCGCAGCTTCTGCTGCATTTCCTGCATTGCAGGGAGATTCTTTACCACTGTGCCACCAGGGTAATCAAAAAGTATTAAGAAAAGGTTAACTTTTTACAATCATCGTTCAGGTCCTCTCCCAGCCACGCTTCAAGAAATACATTAAGAATTACTCATATTTTCACTATGGTTGTTGATTCTCCTTAAAGATGAGCTTTTGTTTGCAGATATATGAAATTCAATTGACTGTTGAAATTCAGCAGGTTTCAGCCTCCTTGTCTTTTTATTATTTGGGCAGTCACCCATTGCAACAGTGGCTGCACAGACATACTTAAGATTCTAGAAAATATAAACTGAACAATTGTGTGACAAACAAATATAACTAATATATTATAAGAAGGAACCAATAGGTGCTCTTGAATAAGGATTCAAGACTTCTTCAGTTTGACCAAGAAAACAATCCTATGCTTGGGCTTTTGCTCCTTGAGTCTTAGATATCTGGGTTGCCTTTTAGCCTAACCCATATTGTTAGTCCAGATACAATAGGAAGTATTAGAAATGGTGCAGATTTACCCTGGTTTGCCAAAATAAAGTCTACTGCTGCTGCTAAGTTGCTTCAGTCGTGTCCGACTCTGTGCAACCCCAGAGATGGCAGCCCACCAGGCTCCCCCGTCCCTGCGCTTCTCCAGGCAAGAACACTGGAGTGGGTTACCATTTCCTTCTCCAGTGCATGAAAATGAAAAGCGAAAGAGAAGTCGCTCAGTCATGTCTAACTCTTTGAGATCCCATGGACTGCAGCCTACCGGGCTCCTCCGTCCATGGGATTTTCCAGGCAAGAGTACTAGAGTGGGGTGCCATTGCCTTCTCCAAAAATAAAGTCTAAGGCTATACTATTATTTTCCATAATTCCTTGGCCAAAGGAATTGTAAATGGTCAGTTGTGTATCCTGGGCAAGAGCTGCATTATTTACTATGGCAGCCAAAGTAAGAAACTCACTTTGACGACTGTCACAGGCTTTTCAGCTTCTCTGAGTAGAACCATTACCCTTAGAAATCTGTTCCACCAACTATTATTCACTTTCTTGGAAAGCATTTGGTCCATGCACACACCTTATTTGAAACAGTCCCTTGGGAGTGTTGGAGAGTCATATGCCGGAAATGATCTGCTGGTATCATAGAACAATTAGTCTTGGCTCTGAGTTGGTATTAAAGATGCTATCACCATAGGAAAAGGAACTCAAGTACTTCACAAGAGATATAGTTTCTTATTGTTGTTGTTTAGGTGCTAAGTCCTGTCCGACTCTTCAGTGACCCCAGGGACTCTAGCCTGCCAGGCTTCTCTGTCCATGGGATTTCCCAGGCAAAAATATTGGAGTGCGTTGGTATTTCCTTCTCCAGAAGGAACAGTCCTTAATGGGATTTAAATATATTATCTGTAGGTATCAGTAGGTATTATCATGACAACACTCATAGTTGAATCTCACCAACATCTGTATCATTTTTTATTGCAAGGACATTTTCCTTCATTTACATATTATCTATAAGTTGTGTTACTATTGCAGAGTTAGTGTAACATAACATCTCTTTACACTGTTTTTCCAATTAGCTGCACAATGCCTGAATGGCCTAAATTACATTTATAGTGATTATTATCTCTAATAAAGCCTACACCTAAGCAAGAGTTATTAGTGAGAAATCACAATGGGCTAAGTTAGAAGCTAGTAAAGAGGAACACTGACACCAAAAGGAAAATGAGCAAAAGAATTCACGTGACAGTTTGGACATCAGAGCTTCATGTATCTAGAACAGAGTTTGGCCAATAGGACCTGTGGGCCAAGAAGTTTGAATGCTGTGTAGCCCTGCTCATTCTGTTTATGTATAAGTCTATGACTGCTGTTTCACTCTAATAGCAGAGTTGAGAAATTTTGGTAGAGATTTTATGGACTCAAAGCCTGAAACACTAGCTTTTTGGTTGTTTATAGGAAATTTTTGCTATTCCAACAGCCCTGGGTGAAGCTGTATACTTAGTGAAGTCATCAACTTGTTCTAGATACATTGTGTTAGTAATAGACCTATATGGGCCACCTGGCTGTGGAGTTTCCCAGTAGAATCGCAATTTAAATTCCCCCGTTCTTCAGACACTAAAGTGTTTGCTCCTCAGGGACTGAGCCATGCCTGCTCACCAGAAGCATGAAATAGATGGTCGTTAATGTGGCTTTAAGTGCCTACTATGCACCAGGCATTGCTCTCAGTATTGCGAGAATACAGGAAGAATGTGGAGAGCCCTTTATCCAATCATTTTACAGGATGCAAATAAAGAAAAAAAAAAAAGGCTCCAGTACAAGATAAAGTTTTAAGCATCATAAGAGAGTGACAGATCAAAGTGCTATGAGGATTCGGGGAACAAGAAGTATTTGAAATAAGCCTTGAAGAAATGAAGGGAAAGGGGGTTCCTGGCAAATAGACCAGCAAGATGAAAAGGCATACAGGTGGAACGGCACAGAGTATGTTTGGAGAGGAGTGAGTAATCGTTGTGTACTAGTATATAGGATATCCAGTGGAAATCAAATGAGATCTGGGGGAAAATGACTGAATTTTTCTGGGGTCATTCTTACAGTGGTACGCTAGAGTTGGTTCACACCAGAGAACTGATTATTAAATATATAGGCATTTTTTAAGTTTGTTGTTACATCTTTGGTAACTTGAAAGAGGCTGTCATGACAGTATTTATACTGCTGAAATCCACAAATGCTACAAATCAGGGCTATTCTCTCTTTCCTTCCTCTTCCTCTTGTTTCATTTCCCTTCCCTTCTCTCTTCTTTTTTTTTTCCTCTTCTTTTCCCTTCTCTTATCTCTTCTTTTCTCTCTTCTCTTCTCCCAGAGAAGCAGTTTATCACAGTATCACTGGATTGATGTAATACCAGATATTAAATTATTCTAGAGCACATAAGAACAGTTGAATTAGTCGTGGCACATTCCATTCAGATGTGAGATGTTGTTTGTGAGTGCCATGCGTGAGCTAGGGCCACTCCCTAGCCTGGCGTTTGCAGGTGAGAAGAGTCCTGGAAACCACAGAGGAAAAGAGCTCCCGGGTTTCTGGGATCTCCAGGATTGTGTACAAGTTGATGAATCCTCTTATGGATAAAGGTGACAGAAACTCTGCCCGAGGACTCAGGAATTGCGGATGGGAGTTGTACCGTCCTGTCAGTGGTAACAGAACAGTTGTAACAGGGAAAGGGGACTGGAAGTATCTCATCAAGAGAAAGAATAGTCAGAACAAGCAAGGGCATGAGGGAGAGAGGAAGGAAGAAAGGGGAAAGAGCAGGAGGAGAAAATAGTAACGGCAACAATGGAATGAGGACGGGGCACAAATCCAAGGGGGAGCTCAGAAGATGAGCTTAAACTTGTAGAAGAAATATCACGGTTTTGGAAAAGTAAAATGGGTCTATTTTGAATAGTCTTTAATAAGGAGTTTTCACGGCACTAATTTATGACACAGGTCTAGGTGGGAATTATGTAATAGTTCAAACTCCAGATGAGTAGCTCTGTTTTTAATTATTTAAATGAGAAAGTATGATTGGGAAAATTCAGGAAATATAAGAACCTAGTCAACTGTCACCTCTTGTCTGTGGGAGTAGAACTGAATTAACTGAAATTTAATGTCTTTGCCTTCTATACTGAAATGTTCATCATGTTTCTTTTTAAGTCTTTAATAAGGAGTTTTCACGGCACTAATTTATGACACAGGTCTAGGTGGGAATTATGTAATAGTTCAAACTCCAGATGAGTAGCTCTGTTTTTAATTATTTAAATGAGAAAGTATGATTGGGAAAATTCAGGAAATATAAGAACCTAGTCAACTGTCACCTCTTGTCTGTGGGAGTAGAATTGAATTAACTGAAATTTAATGTCTTTGCCTTCTATACTGAAATGCTCATCATGTTTCTTTTTTCAATAAAAAAAAATCACACATGGTTACTGTGAAAATTAAATGAAATAATGCTTCCCAAACTTCCTTAATGATAATAATCATAGAGAATGTTCTACATCACAAAAAGAGGGAAAAAAGTCATTCAGACAAATAAATGCCTGGGTCCCTTTGCAGACCGACTGAATGAGAATGGGGTCAGGGTTGTTATTTGTTTAACAAGAGCCTCAGGTGATTGTTATCTTTGAGAAAATTTGGGAAAAGAGTTAATGTGAAAATGCCTTACAATATAGTGACGAGGACATAAATGGGGCAAAACAAAAACAAAAACACCAAAAACAACAAAGATGAATAAATGAACTAAGGACCAGGCAATATTCAGCAAATCACAAGCTCCTTGGCTCAATTTTTCTCTTATATATTCAGAAGAATAGTATTAATACCTGTTACCACCCAGACCTTGGGGGAGGATTAGAGTAGGTTACTGGAAATTGCTCTGAGCTCCCTGGGAAGGTAAGTGCTATGTAAACACCAGCTGTTAGGTTTATTGGAGAAATATTTGTCTCAGAGAGCTACTCTCTCAGAATTGTGTGCAGGGGCTGGAGCTCTAAGAGACCAGGCACCGCTGGGGACGTGGGCATTAGGGAAAGTCAGAGACTGCAATAATGCCCAGCAGCTGAATCTCAAAGCTCCGGGGGCCAGGCAATGAGGGGGGCAGACCCATCCCCGCTCTGGAGAGCAATAGGTCCTATCCCATTGACAAATGCTTGAAGAGAATGCTTGGGTTTTTCAGGTGAAATAATCTAGTCCCCAGGAAGAGGATCATTTTTTATGGCCCGGAACACCCCACCGACAGTTCTCCCTGAGGAGTCATGAAGAGGGATAAGGCTCAAAGATAGGCATTCCAGGGCCTTTGCCCTTCGTCATCAGCAGCATGTGATGGAGTCAGCAAAACTGAACCCCTGCCTGGGACAGGCCACCCCAGGTTCTGCAAGGGTAGCCTTTTGCTTCAAAGATGGTCTGAAACCATCTGCCAGGGAGAGGAAGTCTGCTCTGACAAGCGAGAATCATGGCTAAGACAGCATCTATCTCTGTTTCCTTCCCCTTCTCTCCTGCTTCTCCACCTGCTTCCAAAATCCAACTAAGAACCTCTGCCTCTGAATGCCTTCCCCCATTTTTCCTGATTCGGTTTCCCTCTCCTTCCTAGATTCTGTTCAGTTCTTGGAACATAGCTGAATTTAGTGGCCACTGAACAGTTTAAAAACCATTGATCTAAAAAACCTAACCTACTTGATTCCATGGTCTTTTTATGTTTTGAGAATTTCAGCCAAAAACATATTATTATTATTTTTTTAATACAAGACTGTGTTTCACTTTTGATTAGTAGCAAATCACATAAATAGTAACAATGTATTTCACTTTCCTAGTTTCCTCTACTAACATGATAAATTAAAAGTTTGTTATTAATTATGTAACAAGGAGCATGATAGAGGTAAACTCTAAATGCCATATCTAAAAACTAAAGTGCTTTAGAACTTGTTGTTTAGTTCAATCTGATACTGCATTGCATGTTTCCACACGCTTCTGTACCAGCTAGGAGATGCAGAATTACTACCGGAAACATGCTGCAGAGCAGACAGAATCTGTGACTAAAACGTAATTGGAAGTGTATGTTGGCCTTGGGAAACGTCACAGATGAAAAATTCACTTGGATATCAAGAATTAATAGTAACAGGACATGATTTCCTCTGGGAAACTTATAATAATGGATAATTTTAAAATTTAGGAAGGAATTCTTGTTCACCAGAAGAAACGTTTTACATATTATCTAGACTTTCCCCAGAGGATATAAAAGTAGTACAATAAGATTTCTATTATTCAGAATTTGTGATTATTTGCCTAGGGAATGGTCTAAGGTGTACCATTTCCATGCTATCATTAAAGTACAATTTGAATACAAATGTTATGTGATGGATACATCAAGTGGAAACATTTACATTATCTTAAAAAATATTTTGAAGAAATGTTTACATTTAAAAGTTTATATTATAAAGTATCTTTATCTCTTCATAATGCAAAGATTCTTAGAAACATAGATAACAAATAATTTTGTGAGCCTTATTACAATCGTATTTATTAAAAATTATTTTTAATTGAAGTATAATTGCTTTACAATATTGGTTTCATCTCTGCTATAATTGTGTTCTCCTAAAAGCTTCTACGATTTAACCTTATCACTATCAATTTAGCTTTCCCCATATTAGCTTGTCCTTAATGTATTTTCCAGCCTTTCTCACACTTAGATCAGTATCACAGCAAATCTGAAGTTGACAGAAATCAAGTAATGATAGTAATGATGATGATGCAAATAACCCAGAGAAATGCTGTACCTAACCTAATTATGCTTAAAAATTGTACTAAACCTCTTATTTGCGGATGATCTAATTTCTTTGGGGCCGCTATGACTTCCTAGGATGACTGATTTATAGGATTAACATAGTAACTCCAGGACTGTGTACAGCCTGAAGTCCCTGTTATTTATAAAGAATTGGTGAGTGCTGTGAGTCCCCATGGGAGAGTTGGTCCAATTCCTGTCATACTGGATGGAGGCTTGTGATAAAGAGGGTGAAGAAGGAAGGGATGTAGATTTCATCATTGCCCAGAATTAGCTTGAGGAGGGATAACTTACAGCATGCAGTTAACCAGAGGCACCAAGATCAAAGGCTGACTGCCATGTATCCAGGAAGCATAAGACTGTGCAGGGAAGAAAGAGGAAAGCAGATGTTAAAATCAAAGAAATCTGAAAATGTTTTGGTAAATGGCTCTCAATGAGCCACACGGGACATCTTCATAGGAAAAGCTGAGTGGAATCCTGACAGGTTCAGGAGATTAGTTGATTTCTTTTTTTCTCATTTCTTCCTCTGCTCCTCACTCTTCATCCACTCCCCTCTTCCCGAAGGACCAACAATTAATTGACTAAACCACAAGAGGTCCCTAGGTAGATGTTGACTTTCATCACTTCAACTTCCTCCTCTATCAGTGGGGTTGAAGACAATGGCTGCAATGAAAAACAGGTCTGTCCTAGAGCAGAGAAAGGAAAGTAAAACTATTTCTCCCAGGGAAAGAGAAAAATATGAACCTAGCGTTTACAATCTCGGAGAAAGCAATGGCAACCCACTCCAGTACTCTTGCCTGGAAAATCCCATGGATGGAGGAGCCTGGTAGGCTGCAGTCCATGGGGTCACTAAAAGTCGGACATGACTGAGTGACTTCACTGTCACTTTTCACTTTCATGCATTGGAGAAGAAAATGGCAACCCACTCCAGTGTTCTTGCCTGGAGAAGCCCAGGGACGGGGGACCCTGGTGGGCTGCCGTCTATGGGGTCGCAGAGTCAGATACGACTGAAGTGACTTAGCAGCAGCATTATAATCTAACAATAGATCCAGAAAACTTTCACAATCATCTGTGGATCGCTTGTCACCTCTGGCCATCTCTGTTGCAAGCCCTCTTAGAGGTTAACCAGGAGCCCCAGTGTGGAAGCTGATACTCTTCCATTAGTGTCAACTGCTCCATTCCTCCCTTCTTGCCCTGCTTCTGAAGATGCAGGCAGTGCAAAATAAAGAAGACTGATTTTGCAGCCACCATACACCTGAGTTTGAACCCCGGCTCTAATATTTGCTGTCTATGTGACCTTGCAAGCTGTGTAACATCTGATTCTCAGTTTTGACACACCTATCTTGCAGCATTGCTGTGAGGATAGAAGCAAAATATAAGATAATGGGGCAACACTGGGAGCATGTAGGTAGACAGACATTGGGAAGATGACAGCTGCTCTAAGGTTTAATAAATTTTCTTGTCAAATGCAGATAATGCTCACATTATATAGGATTCCTGGATAGATTAAGAGAAAGACAGCATGACACTGTGGTTAAGGGCTCTGTGATCAGTTTGTAGGTTCAAATTCTGGTTACATCCTCAGTGGCTGTGTGACTTTGTGAGAAGTATTTAATCTTGCATGTGCTTCTCAGTCTGTAGCATGGGGATAGTAATAACAGTTTATGGGGTTGTTACATGGATTAAATTAGGTTTTACCCTCAAAGCACAAGAATAATGCCTGGTATATAGTAGAGTGAAGTTAGTCAGTTGTCTGACTTTTTGCATCCCCATGGACTGTAGCCTGCCAGGCTCCTCAGTCCATGGGATTCTCCAGGCAAGGATACTGGAGTGGGTAGCCATTCCCTTTTCCAAGGGAGGTATATAGTAAATGCTACATAAATGTTTGCTAAATTTAAAAATGAATTATAGTATCGTTGTTGTTCAGTTGCTAAGTCGTGTCTCTTTGCGCACGAACTGCAGCACACCAGGCCTCCCTCCCCTTCACCATCTCCCAAAGTTTGCTCAAACTCATGTCCATTGAGTCAGTGATGCCATCTAACATCTCAACCTCTGACGCATCCTTCTCTTCTTGTCCTCAATCTTTCGCAGTATCAGGGTCTTTTCCAATGAATCGGCTCTTTGCATCAGGTGGCCAAAGCATTGGAGCTTCAGCTTCAGCATCAGTCTTTCCAATGAATATTCAGGATTGAGTTCCTTTAGGACTGTTTTAATCTCCTTGCAGTCCAAGGGACTCTCAAGAGTTTTCTCCAACACTACAGTTCGAAAGCATCAATTTTGGCACTCAGCCTTTATGGTCCAACTCTCATATCCACACATGACTACTGGAAAAACCATAGCTTTGACTATACAGAGCTCTGTCAGCAAAGTGATGTCTCTGCTTTTTAACACACTGTCTAGCTTTTCTTCCAAGGAGCAAGTGTCTTTTAAGTTTGTGGCTGCAGTCACTGTTCATATTGATTTTAGATCCCAAGAGTATGAAATCTAACAGTTTCCACTTTATCCTCATCTATTTGCCATGAAGTGATAGGACCAGATGCTATGATTCTCATTTTTTGAATGTTGAGTTTTAAGCCAGCTCTTTTACTCGCCTCTTTCACTTTCATCAAGAGGCTCTTTAGTTTTTCTTCACTTTCTGATGAAAGCCATAGGGTGGTATTATCTGCATATCTGAGGTTGTTGATATTTCTCTCAGCAATCTTGATTCCAGCTTGTGAGTCATCCAGCCCAGTATTTTGTATGATGTACTCTGTGTATAAGTTAAATAAGCAGGGTGACGATATATAGCCTTGATGTACTCTTTTCCCAATTTTGAAACAGTCTGTTGTTCTGCGTCCAGTTGTAAATGTTGCTTCTTGTCCTGCATACAGATTTCTCAGGAGGCAAGTAATATAGTCTGGTATTCCATATTAAGAATTTTCCAGTTTGTTGTGATCCACACTGTCAAAGGCTTCAGTATAGTCAATGAAGCAGAAGTGGATGTATTTTTGGAATTCCCCTGCTTCTTCTATATAAAACACTGTAACACATCATATTCAGGACATAATCAGAACTTTAGTAGTAATATAATTAGCCACTAAATTGTTATATCATAGTTTTAGCTTAACATCAAGTAACATTACATGTGAATTTTGAAAAATTCTACAACAAAACAAATCACAGAATTATAAATCCTAAGTTGGAGGAACATACCTGAAAGATCATCTTGTGTGGTGGTTGTTAAAAAAAAATAAATGACCATAAAATTCTTCAGCTCTCATCCCAGCAAGAGGCATGACTTATATTTTCTTTCATTGAATCTGGGCTCAGTAACTACTTACATTGTATAACAGCATGGAAGTGATACTTAAACTTCCCATTTCTTAAAATGTTTACTCTTGTAACCCAGCCATCACACCAATGTAAAGAACTGATGCCTTTAGCTCTCTGAGCTCCCAGCTGGCACATGAGTGAGCCATCTTGAAAATGCACATCATTTTCCGCTCAGTTGACCAAAGCTGACCCTGCACTGAACCGATCCTAGTTGTTCCTACTGAGCCCTATACAAATTACAGACTTGGGAGGAAAACTGTTGTTTACAGTCATTAGTTTTAGAGGAATATGTTATGCAACAATCGATAGCTAACACATCTAGTTCGTTCTCCGACTGATGTTTTCATCTCCTATACACTGTCAACTATCTAACCTTTGCTTAACTATTCAACAAATATTTATTATTTTTTATTGAAGTATAGTTGATTTATAATGTGTTAGTTTCTGGTGTATAACAAAGTGATTCAGTTACATATATATATATATATATATATATATATATATATGTTCTTTTACAAATTCCTTTCCATTATAGTTTATTCCAAGATACTGAATATAATAGGTAACTATAGGTCTTTGACTATGTATTTTAAATACAGAGGTGTGCGTCTGTTAATTCTAAGCTCCTATTTATTCCTTTACTTCCATTTCCCTTTGGTAACCCTAAGTTTATTTTCTATGTCTGTGAGCCTGTTTGTTTTGTAAATAAATTCATTTGTATCACTTTCTAAAAAATTATTTTCCACATATGAGAAATTATGTAGGATATCTATTTTTCTCTATCTGATTACTTTGTTAAGTATGATATACTCTAGGTTAATCTATGTTGTTGCAAAAGGCATTATTTCAATCTTTTTATGGCTAAATAACATTCTGCTGTATGTGTGTGTATGTATATATATGTATGCAATATATATGCACACACACTAAATCCTCTTTATTCACCTGTGAATGAACACTTAGGTTGCTTCCCATGTCTTGGCAATTGTAAGTAGTGCTGTTGTGAACACTGACATGCATCTGTGTGTGTGTGTGTGTGTGTGTGTGTGTGTGTGTGTGTGTGTGTGTGTTTGGATTAGAGCTTTCATTTTTTCTGGATGTATGCTCAGGATTTTCAACAAAGGAAGCAAAACTATATAGTGAAGAAAGCTCTATCAGCAAGTGGTGTTGGGAAAGCTGGATAGCCATGTGTAAAATCAATGAACTTAGAACATTCCTTCACACCGTACACAAAAATAAAATTAAAGTGGCAAAAGACTTGAATGTAAGATATGACACCATAAAACTCGTGAACATAACATAGGGTCTGTATCCTAGAGTAATGGAAATAACAGCAAAAATAAGCAAATGGGATCTAGTTAAACTTAAAAGCTTTGGCACAGTAAGTAAACCTTAAACTAAATGAAAAGACAACCCCAAGAGTTGGATAAAATATTTGAAAATTATGTAACAGACAAGAGATTAATCTCCAAAATATACAAACAGCTTATGTAGCTCTATGTCAAAAAACAGCTCAATCAAAAAATGGGCAGAAGATCTAAATAGGCATTTCTCCAAAGATGACATGCAGATGGCCAACAGACACATGGAAAGATGTTTAACATCACTAACTATTAGAGAAATGCATATCAGAACTACAACGAGGTACCACCAGAATGGTCATCATTAAAAAGTCTACAA
This sequence comes from Madoqua kirkii, assembly GCA_006408675.1. Taxonomy (NCBI): domain Eukaryota; kingdom Metazoa; phylum Chordata; class Mammalia; order Artiodactyla; family Bovidae; genus Madoqua; species Madoqua kirkii. The sequence continues at coordinate 18,083 of SJYC01090643.1, read as the reverse complement.
ATAACAAATACTGGAGAGGATGTGGAGAAGAGAACCCTCCTACACTGTTGGTGGGAATGTAAACTGGGGCAGCTACTATAAAGAACAGTTTGGAGGTTCTTAAAAAACTAAAAGAGCTAACATATGATTCAAAAAATATTTATTTAGTATTTACATAACAGATATTTTTCTAGATATGAGGGAATGCAGTAGTGAATAATAAGTTTTGGCTACAGGTTTCTTCATTCTATGGAGGAAAGAAAAAAATGAAACCATATACTACAATGTCTGGGTTTGATAGGTGCTATGAAGAAAAGGGAGATGTGCATGTTGGAAACAGTTGCTTCTATTCCAAAGGGCATTTTTAAAAATTCATTTTTTAATTTGAGAAAATTGCTTTATAATGTTGTACTGGTTTCTGCCATACAACAATGCAAATCAGACATAATTATGCATATATTTCCTTCCTTCCCTCCCTCTAGGTCATCTCAGAGTGCCAGGCTGGGCTCCCTGTGTTATATAGCTACGGATTACTGTCTAATGAGGTGACTTGTGAGCAAAGATTTGAATAAAATGAGGGAGCTGGTTTTATACACACTGAGGAGGGTTCCTAGCAGAAGGAAAGGCAGTGTAAGATCTGAGACAGAAGTATGCCCACATGTTTAAGGAATAATAAGGAGGCCTTTGAGGTTGAAAGGAGGGTGCAAGGAGCCAGCAGATTATAAGTCAGCTCTGAGAGAAAATGAGGGCATTCAGTTCAGTACTGTTCAGTCGCTCAGTAGTGTCCAACTCTTTGCAACCCCATGAATCGCAGCACACCAGGCCTCCCTGTCCATCACCAACTCCCGGAGTCCACTCAGATTCACTTCCATTGAGTCAGTGAATCAGTGATGTCAGTGATGCCATCCAGCCATCTCATCCTCTGTCGTCCCTTTCTCCTCCTGCCCTCAATCCCTCCCAGCATCAGAGTCTTTTCCAATGAGTCACCTCTTCGCATGAGGTAGCCAAAGTACTGGAGTTTCAGCTTTAGCATCATTCCTTCCAAAGAAATCCCAGGGCTGATCTCCTTCAGAATGGACTAGTTGGATCTCCTTGTAGTCCAAGGGACTCTCAAGAGTCTTCTCCAACACCACAGTTCAAAAGCATCAATTCTTTGGTTCTCAGCCTTCTTCACAGTCCAACTCTCACATCCATACGTGACCACAGGAAAAACCATAGCCTTGACTAGACTGACCTTAGTTGGCAAAGTAATGTCTCTGCTTTTGAATATGGTATCTAGGTTGGTCATAATTTTTCTTTCAAGAAGTAAGCATCTTTTAATTTCATTAGAGAGCATGAAAAATAAGTTGAATTTAACTCTGTGAGATCAAATGTCATTTGAGGGTTTTGATCATTGAAATTTTTAAAAATTGAGGTAAAATTTACATGAAACAAAATGCACAAATTTTATGTGCAAAATTTGGTAAGTTGTGACAAATGTATACTGTGTATATAACCCAGTATCACAAAAAGCTATCTTTTGTTTCCTACTCATCAATCTTCAGTCCATATAATAGGCAACTGTACTCTGATTTTCATTACTGTAGTTTAATTTTAAATACTCTTGAACTTAATATGAATGGAATTCTACAGTGCATACTATTTTGTGTCTGGCATTCTTCACTTAAAAAATGTTTCTGAGATTCATCCATGCAGTTGCATGCATCGGTAGTCCATTCTTTTTCATTGCTAAACAGTACTAGATATATGAACATATCACAGTTAGTTTATCCATTCACTTATTGACGGACATTTAGGTTGTTTTCAGCTTTTATCTACTATGAATAAAAATTCTGTAAACATTCTTGCGGAAATCTTTTTATATGAATATGTTTTCAGCTCTCATAGGTAAATATGTGGTGGGTCCCTAGATAAATGCCTGTTTAACTTGACAACAATTTTCTGAGTTGTGCCATGTTACACTTTTACAAGGCAATCACCAATTTCCCAACTTACTAGTTAACATTTAGAGTTGTCAGTTCTTCTCTGGTGGCTCAGAGGTTAAAGTGTCTGCCTGGAATGCAGGAGACCAGGGTTCGATCCCTGGGTCGGGAAGATCCCCTGGAGAAGGAAATGGTAGCCCACTCCAGTACTCTTGCCTGGAGAATCCCATGGAGGGAGGAGCCTGGTGGGCTACAGTCCATGGGGTCACAATGAGCCAGACATGACTGAGTGGCTTCACTTTCTTCTGCTTGGCTTGTTATTTTCACAGCCATCAAGAGCTCCTGTGGTCTCCATGTTTCACTACAAGGCTAAGATAGGAAAGTAAGATTTTGAGAAAAGGCAATAAATTATGGGAGAGAATTTCAGTATGTTTATAGTTGTTCACATGTTTAAAAATACCTGTTGAACTGAAATAGGTTCTCAAGTCTTCATTTTTGTAATGCAGTTGAGTATCTGACAAACCTTCTTGCCAGACAAAATTTTCTATCCAATTTTGTATGCATGTCTTCTGTTGTTAGAAAATATGGGATATTGTCTTCAGTAGTATAATTTTTGTGTATTTCAAAATAGTAAGCTATCACTCATGCTTTGCTCTTTTCCATGTCATATAGTTCCAATTTTCTTAACATCTTCCTATAAATGTGATTTTTCAGTCCCTTTAATCATGTGTGTGACTATTCTCAGAAGTGCTTCAGAATGGACTATACCTAGTTATTTGTTGAAACAATAGTTTCGGGTTTCAAAGCAGTGATTTCAGCTGTAAATTTACTTAAAGCATTTCCCTGCATGGATGCATATATGAGCTAGTGTGAATTTGTTTTCGTGGGGTTGTACAATTCTTCTACTTATCCTCTTTCCAAGAATGGAGCTATGAATGATCTCTAGCCACAGGTGTGCTCTATGTATATGTGGAATGTTATAGAGTTGAATAAACACAGCTGCACTTATTAAACTGTATGGCCACACAAACACACATACATGTGCACACGCACAGACTCTTGCACACACAAAGCATTCAGATAAACCCAGTCAGGGTGTTTATTTGAAGGGGTTGTGGTGTGGACATTCAGGTATGTCCTATTGCTTGCTTTATTAGGTTCTCCTGTTGTTTGGTGACATAAACACCCTGCCCTAGATTTGTAAGGGTCTTTTCTACAGCAGAGTTCTTTCCCATTTCCATCCTTTACATTGCCTTCTCTTCTGTTTCAGGAAATGAAAACAAACCACATCATCTCATACAAGTCCTATGTGAATGGGATGGGATAATAGCCAATAACTGCAGACCAAGAAAATCATCTTTCAAATGTGAGACTACTATACGCAAAATGATTTAACAATTTAGGTTCTCCTTTTAAAAATATTTTACACAAACTGAGGGAGAAAGACTACATTTTTATGTATTTTATGAGGTTCTCATAGTTTTCAAATGGGTTAAACACTCATGAAGAAAAGCAATTAAGCTCCTGTTATCTACATTTCAATAAGAAAATAACTGTTTACTGTATTGGCTTATAATTGATCGTTTTACATGTCTGCCTTTCCTACATGGTAATAAATAAGAACTAATGCTTCACTAATCTATGGTATACCTAGTGAGAAGTATAGTTCCTAGCCCATAATAATTGTGCAATTAAATAAAAAAAAAAAAGCAATGCCATTCTGAATGAATGAATTCCTCTGGAATCTCAAAGCCAGCTCTTGATGTAAGTAGAAGGCAGAGGGCTGTACAAAAGTTTTGCCTCCACCAGTCTAATGAAAATGGCTCTTATCAAGGTCCCTAATAAGCTCCTTTGTGTTAAGTCCAAAAGCAAATTATCAGTCCTCTTTTTTTCTCAATGACACTCTTCCCTGTTTCCATTCTTACCCCTGCCAATCCCCACTCCATGCCCAACACTTTAGTCTCCACACTTTGTGTCTAAGACACAAATCCGATTGTGCCAGTGTTCTGCTCAAAGCCTTTCAAAGGCCTCCCACTTCATGTAGAATTCAATCCAGAGTTCTTACTGTGGTCTTCAAGGCTGTAAATTTTTACCCCTGAGTATCTTTCTGACCTTATCTGCTACTTTTTGTTGCTTGCTCTGCTCCAAACACATCCCCTCCTTGCCGTTCCTTGAGCTTTGCAAGTGTTGTTTTCCTAGAAGTTTCTTCTCTCAGAATCCGATGGCTCTTACTCTCTCACTTCACTCAATGTTAAATTGTCCTTCTGTGATGTCATCTAAATAATCTGCCTCATTCTCCAGTCCATTGCTTTATTTTCATAATATCTACTACTTAGCTGTTGTTTAGTATCCAAGTCGTATCTGATATTTTATGACCCTATGGACTGTAGCCTTCCAGGTTCCTCTGTCCTGGGATTTCCCAGGCAAGAATACTGCAGTGGGTTGCCATTTCCTTCTCCAGGAGAGCTTCCTGACCCAGAGATCAAACCTGTGGCTCCTGTAGTGGCAGGCAGATTCTTTACCACTGAGTCACCAGGGAAGCCCAATATCTACTACTCCCTGCCCTTAAATATCTGCTTTTTTGTTTATTTTCTCACTAGAATATAAACTCCATGTTGCAAGGACTTGAGCAGATTTATTCACCATTGCTTCCAGGAGCTTAGAACAGTGCCTGGCAGACGAGATAAAGGGCCAAATGAATGGCCCTGTGTACAAATGGATGAATTATATAAGTCTATTAGCTACTTACTTTCTTGGAATATGGTTTAAATGGTCCTTTAAAGCCTCATGCAATAGCTTCTCCCAAAATTTCTTGGTACAATGCTAAATCTTAGGGAGAGAAGTGGGTAAACATATATAGAATCAAAAATCTTTCTAGAGGGAAAAGAAAAGAGACTCCTTTGAGGTTTCATGTTACTACTAGGAATAACCTGATAAACAGTCACTGGAAGAAGAGTATATTAAGGACTTAAAAGATAAATTCATAAGGGAGGAAGGAAGATTCTCTTGTTGACTGGAGTTTTGGAGGAGAGCTAGTAATTGCCTATCTTGTATCTAAAGCTAGAAGCCTCCCTAGGCCCAATAACCCTCACACAACTGCCATGCTTTGGGAAGAGTGGCTAAGCTCAGGTGTGAATACTAAACACATCCATAACTTTATGATTCTCAAGCATGTCACATTGTCTGACCAATGAAGGAGACAGCCATGAATAAAAATTCAGCAGACCACGAGTCTGCAATAGCAGAAGCAGTGGCAGCTGAACATGGTAGACATCCAGTTCCTTCCTTCTCTGGTATTTGCAATCAGGATTGATTCTGAAATAAACAAGTATCCAGGTTTCTCGGGTGATTTGGGTGAGAGATCCTAAAAGACTATGGATATATTTCTGTCTTTGTTTTCATTTTCCTAAAACAACTAGAGCCAGAGATAACTCCCCAATGTTGGAAATAGTTGAAACATCAGTGTATTATGGTCTTTACAAAATTATTATATTGAGTTGGCCAAAAAGTTCTTTTGAGTTTTTCCATAAGTTGCTATGGAAAAACCTGAATGATCTTTTTTGGCCAACCTAATAGTATCTATTTCCTTTTTGTGCCCTATTCTTCTGGCATCAGGGCTTCCTGGGTGGCTCAGCTGAAAGAACCTACCTGCCAGCGCAGGAGAGGCAAGAGATAGGAATTCAATCCCTGGATCAGGAAGATCCCCTGGAGAAGGAAATGGCAATTCATTCTAATACTCTTGCCTGGAGAATTCCATGGACAGAGGAACCTGGTGGGCTATAGTCCATGGGGTCACAAAGAGTTGAACACAACTGAGCATGCATGCACACTTACTGGCATTTGAATCAAAAAGTCAAATCCAGTTAGAGGTTAAGAGGATATAAGATGCAAACACATATACTTGATAATTTAGATGACCTTCTCACCTTATGGTTTTATGGTTTTTCTCTAAGTCAAATGGGAAATCAGCGGCAGAGATAAAAATCAAATTTTATGTCTCTTAAAGGAGTGTATATTTCATGTATTTCCTTAGACTTTTACATGGAATTCCAAATCAGCATAATACTAGGGTCAACTTCTTTTGAAAATAACACATTTTATTATGCTATAACAAAAAGCCATATATATAATCTCTGTTAGTGTAACATAACCCCAATTGCAATAGAAACCTTGTGTATTGTTAGCAATAAATCTGACAGCCTTGATTCCTGCATTTTTAACAGGCTCCTAGGAGATGCCAATCTTATTAGTCCATGAGCCTCACCTTTATTAAAAAAAAAAAAAAAAAAGGTCCTCAAACAACCATGTACAAAGATACAAAAAGTCATAGATCCTGCAATATAGTCACATTTCTGTCATTTATCAGTGGTGCAATCTTGGGAAAGTTACTCTCTTTGAATCTTAATTTCCTCATCTTTTAAGTAGGAAAAATGATTCACTTTCCTAACTGATTGCTATGTGAAACAAATGATATGATGAGTATGAAAGTTTCTAATCTCTTGAAAATGCACTGTGTATATAATCACGTATTATTTTAAATTAGCATTATTATTATTAGTTTGTAACTTCAATAGCTACTGGCAAGCTAATTCAAATGACCATTCTGAGAAGTGAGGCCTGAACGAAGTACTCTTTAGGACACACAGGGATACATGTGTGTAGCATGTTCTTTAACTACCAAGTAGTTAAATATGTGACCCAATTTTGTATGTTTTACAACAGGATTCAGGATATTCTTTCACTGTAGCATATTAATTATTATTTACAAGGTCATTTTAAAAATGAGTTGTCCTTGTATAACAAAGGCCCACAGCCAATAGTTTATGAATAGCACACAAAGAGGTTGAAAATTGATGATTTATAGATGAGGAAATAACAGTTAATCAACTTTCCTGACTTCCCCAGCCATGCTGGGCAGTTTTGCACCACCTTTCGGTTGTCAGTTATGTTTGTATTAATGGTGATACCTTTGCGGTTGAAACAGGATATGCACATTCTTGGAGGTGGTGTCTGGAAATTCTCCCAGCATGACTGGGAGGCTTGAAGCAAACTATCGCAGCCTCAGAAGCATCATGTGTTTTGACCTCAAACACAGCCTATGGCATTCACTGTCACAGGACAAAGGGTTTGACCCCATTCCCACATACCAGTACTCACCAAACACTACATGCTGTTGCATTAACTTGAGAAACATTTATTCATTAATTTTTGCATTTACAGTAGGCCAGGTATTTGACTTGATGGGATTTGAAAAGTCTGGAAAGTAACTGCAAGAAAAGAGCTGCAAATATTTAAATATTTGTAAAATAAGGCATGTGAGCATCCTGAAAGACAAAAGGGTTCCTTGGGTACCAAGGTACGCAGGGTACCTTGATACACCTTCTTACTTGAAACATGTGGAATTAACCCCCTACACTCTGCCCTAGCTCTAATTATTCTCTGGTTTACATTCTTCTGAGAATTTGCTTGTGTTCATCTTGAATGTATTTAATTCTATCATATGTGTAGTTACTTATTACTCATTTCATCTGGCAGGTGAAATGCCTTATACATGCCTTACTCACCCTGGTTATCACCCAGAGGGCCAAAATGGTGATTTCTTTTAGTAAACACTTGTTAAATTAAAAATGGTGACTAAATGAACCACCAATGCTTACATATAATTAAATAGGTTTAAGAATTCTCAAATGACGAGGCCGAGAACCTGTTTGAGGAGACTAGGACTAAGCATCGTCTACCGGTAGTCTCCGATTATCATGGTGTCACAGGCATGTGGCATAATAAAGAGATTCAGGCTTGCTTACAGAGAAAAGTATAAAATTTACTTGCAGGAAAATTTCTGTGCAGGCAAGTGGAGATGTCCCTATTAAGTAAAAACTGCAAAGTGATCTCTGTATTTACCACAATAAAACATCTGTGCCCATGTCTGGTATCTCTCTCTGGCACACTGCTTTTCTCTTAAATAGCAACACACTATTTTCTCTTCAAGTCTGGTCTTGATGTGAGAGCCACGAGCCAGTTAACAGCAGCCTGTCTGAGACAGCTGAAGTTCCAGAGTCATGGGTCACTTACTGCCAGGTCCATCCTCCTTCCACATGGAAATCAATCTGCCAGTGTTTCCCAATGACCTCACAATTGCTAGGTCTAAAGGAGCCCTCTCAAACTTTGTGTATCTTGAGTTATGTGCAGCTATTAGCCTGCCTGACCACGCTCTCTTTGGAAGGCTTTTTTTAGCTTCCTGTGATAACCACTGATTGCTATGTGAAACAAATGATATGATGAGTATGAAAGTTTTTAATCTCTTGAAAATGCACTGCATATATAATCACGTATTATTTTAAATTAGCATTATTATTATTAGTCTGTAACTTCAATAACTACTGGCAAGCTAATTCAAATGACCATTCTGAGAAGTGAGGCCTGAACGAAGTACTCTTTAGGACACACAGGGATACATGTGCATAGCATGTTCTTTAACTACCAAGCAGTTAAATATGTGACCCAATTTTGTATGTTTTACAACAGGATTCAGGATACTCTTTCATTGTAGCATATTAATTATTATTTACAAGGTCATTTTAAAAATGAGTTGTCCTTGTATAACAAAGGCCCACAGCCAATATTTTATGGATAGCACACAAAGAGGTTGAAAATTGATGATTTATAGATGAGGAAATAACAGTTAATCAACTTTCCTGACTTCCCCAGCCATGCTGGGCAGTTTTGCACCACCTTTCAGTTGTCAGTTATGTTTGTATTAATGGTGATACCTTTGCAGTTGAAACAGGATATGCACATTCTTGGAGGTGGTGTCTGGAAATTCTCCCAGCATGACTGGGAGGCTTGAAGCAAACTATCGCAGCCTCAGAAGCATCATGTGTTTTGACCTCAAACACAGCCTATGGCATTCACTGTCACAGGACAAAGGGTTTGACCCCATTTCTACATACCAGTACTCACCAAACACTACATGCTGTTGCATTAACTTGAGAAACATTTATTCATTAATTTTTGCATTTACAGTAGGCCAGGTATTGGACTTGATGGGATTTGAAAAGTCTGAAAAGTAACTGCAGGAAAAGAGCTGCAAATATTTAAATATTTGTAAAATAAGGCATGTGAGCATTCTGAAAGACAAAAGGGTTCCTTGGGTACCAAGGTACGCGGGGTACCTTGATACACCTTCTTACTTGAAACATTTGGAATTAACCCCCCACACTCTGCCCTAGCTCTAATTATTCCCTGGTTTACATTCTTCTGAGAATCTGCTTGTGTTCGTCTTGAATGTATTTAATTCTGTCATATGTGTAGTTACTTATTACTCATTTCATCTGGCAGGTGAAATGCCTTATATATGCCTTACTCACCCTGGTTATCGCCCAGAGTGCCAAAATGGTGATTTCTTTTATTAAACACTTGTTAAATAAAAAATGGTGACTAAATGAACCACCAATGCTTACATGTAATTAAATAGGTTTAAGAATTCTCAAATGACGAGGCCGAGAACCTGTTTGAGGAGACTAGGACTAAGCATCGTCTACAGGTGGTCTCCGATTATCATGGTGTCACAGGCATGTGGAATAATAAAGAGATTCAGGCTTGCTTACAGAGAAAAGTATAAAATTTACTTGGAGGAAAATTTCTGTGCAGGCAAGTGGAGATGTCCCCATTAAGTAAAAACTGCAAAGTGATCTCTGTATTTACCACAATAAAACGTCTGTGCCCATGTCTGGTATCTCTCTCTGACACACTGCTTTTCTCTTAAATAGCAACACACTATTTTCTCTTCAAGTCTGGTCTTGATGTGAGAGCCACGAGCCAGTTAACAGCAGCCTGTCTGGGATAGCTGAAGTTCCAGAGTCATGGGTCACTTATTGCCAGGTCCATCCTCCTTCCACATGGAAATCAATCTGCCAGTGTTTCCCAATGACCTCCCAACTGCTAGGTCTAAAGGAGCCCTCTCAAACTTTGTGTATCTTGAGTTATGTGCAGCTATTAGCCTGCCTGACCACGCTCTCTTTGGAAGGCTTTTTTTAGCTTCCTGTGATAACCGCAGTCTCCTATTTTTCCTTATTTCAGACCACCCCTTCTCAAAGAAAAGGTCAACTTTTTGTTTGCTATGCATCGACTATCACTGCGTGTCCAAGATTTGTTGTCCCTTGTTTTCTCTTAATCTATACACTCCTTTGAGTGCCTATGTCTTCTCTCATGGTTTTAAATATAATTTATCCTGCCTTCATATGTAATATGAGGCTTCATAAATAATGCTCTCCAGATTCGGTCAATACTACATTTTCCATTTCTAAAATGCAGCTGGTATACGCATGAGGAAAATTCAATGTCAAAATCGGAAAAATAAAATAATAAAAGCAGCATGATTCTGTGTTTGGAATCCCTGCATCCATCTTTTAGCCAAGGTTAGAAATCCACAAAGACTTGTCTGATAATCTGCCTACCTCCTCCCCTCCCATAACCTGTTCTTTCCTTTACCCTCCCTGAGCTAGTCTCTGAACTCTTCCTAGACTCCTCTGTTGGGAAACTTGACAAACACTTCTTTCTGGCCAAGAGAAGTTGTCATCAAGTTTCACAGAAATTTTTCACCATTCAGAAAGAGTTTATGTTTTACCAAAAGAATTTACCTTGGGGCCCTTTTAAATAACCAACTCTCTAAGGAAATTTAATATCTGATTCAACTCTTCAAAATTAGATTTAGTCACATTTGAAAAACATGTCTATAGTTTTGTCTCACTTTATGTAACTAGTGTGTCCCTGAAATATGCACAGATCAGATAGTTACATGCTGAATAATAGTTCAAATTATTAATCAACTTGCTAAGGAAAACAAGTACTTTTATAATGTAAATAAAAACATCTAATATATCGCTTGTGTAAATTTGGACTTTATGTACTAAGTGTACTTAGTTTTGGAAGCAGACTATGCATACCAGTAAATAAGAGAGAGAGAGAAAGACCTGCCAGGTGTCAGGCATTATGCCAGGAACTGTGGCCTGCCATTGTTGGAGAGCTTAGGTTTTCGTTTTGTGTTGTTTTGTGTGTGATAGAATATATGTCAGTAAAGCAGTGTTTGTTCCACAGCAAAAAATGTTTTCACTCCCCTACATCCAAATGCTTTTGAGTCTGCTGTTTCCATACTGCCTTTACCCAGTAACTTTATACCAGACAGACTCCTGGGTATGACTTTTCATTCAGGCTCTTCCCATCCTTCTCCTTTCCCTAAGATAGCTCAAAGGGAGAAGTCTTATGGCTAAGCTTATTTACTATTAGGTGAAAGAAAAGTGAAAGAAAGTAAAAATGCTAGCCGTTCAGTTCTGTTTGACTCTTTGCAACCTCATGGGCCCACCAGGCTCCTTTGTCCATGGAATTCTCCAGGCAAGAGTACTAGAGTAGGTAGCCATTCCCTTCTCCAGGGGATCTTCCTGACGTAGGGGGGTCTCCAGCATTGCAAGCAGATTCTTTACCATCTGAGCCATGAGTACTGATATAAAAATATCTATCTATCGATCTATCTATATATACCCATATATATATGCACATATATGTGTATATACACATAATACATATTATATATAACACAGTATATATCATACAGAGACCGAGAGGGAGAGAGAAGAGATTTTGTTTTTTGGCCTTGGCTAATGATACAACCTACTTTAAGTGATAGTAACCACTTGATGCCCCTGGGATCTGATTCCTTCCATGTCTGTAGCTGCATGCAAGCCTTTTTGCTCCCATCTGGTCACTGGGATAACCTCCTAATTCCACTTGTCACAAAGATGGCTATATGTGGGCCACAGTTTCCACTCTTTGACAAGAGTTCCATAACTAGAAGCATAATGAGGTGGGAAAGACACCAGAGAACACTTAACTGCAGTAACACTTAGAGAAGAACTCAGGCCCCACCCTCCATTCCTGATCACCTTCCAGCCATCTCCATCTCCCCATACCAGCCACTCTGTGGGACTGCAGATATGAACAGCAGAACTTGTATTAACTTGGCGGCTGCAGGAAGCCAGACCCCAGGAAACAACAAGATATTTCCCTCAGGGAGGCCCTGGCTAGGGGCTTCCCTTCCTTTCCTGTGTCAACAAAGCCTTCGTTTCCTAACTCAGGCCATAGAATAAGCCAAATTCATGTTTTTCACTTTCTCTTCTGAATGGAAAGGGCCCTATTAGACAGAATTTATATAGCTATGTTGTGTTGATTTTACTCTCATTAATGGCTCCAACTCATAAAAAAAGCATTGGTTTTGAAAAAAATGTATCTGAAAAATAAACAAATACACGAACTCTATTTCTTATTCCAGAACACAGAACAAATGAAATACTCTGAGTAGGAGTGCCTAATTGTGTTTCACATAGCATAACGAGTTAATAAATCACATGGCAGCTACATAAATATGTCTGTACTCTATGTGGAGAACAGTTAATAACAGCTAATGTAAATGGATGCTTATTTGTTAAATAATGGGAACCCAGCAATAATACAAAATAGGCTGCTCAAAATTTAAAGGAATGCAAACATAAAATCCTCATTACTTTTTAGTTGTTTAGTAAGGAAGAGCAGAGTCGAAGAGTGAAGTAATAAGCAAACAGCAGCTATTCCACCTTGCGTTTCATGTGACATGCACATACACAATGGAACACATAGGCATAAATAGACACATACAAGGTCAGTGCTTGCGTAGTCCAGTTCTGCCTGTTTTGGAGCACAGGAAAACTTTTGCCTCAAGCAGAGCATCAGTTTGACACTGAGACCTTATTTGCTATGGTAATCTTAGCCAATTCCGTCACTCCAGCCAGATGTCTCCCAAACACTTTGTACATCTCATATTTGTCACTTAATCATATCACAAGAAGTCTTCAGCTTCTTCCCACTTGTCCACATTCCTCAGAAACTGTCCAAAACCCACTTTCTTTTAATGAAATCCTAGTTTCAAATGTCCAGTGCTTTTTGTTTTTTTTTTTCCCCTTCTCATTTGAACTCTCAGTCTCAAATTATCTTTACCACATACCCTTTTCCACATCATTTTCTATGAGGTCCTGTTACTCCTCTTGATATGTGTAAAGTTCTTAAATCCCCCCAAAACTGGACTATAAATTCTGGAATATGCTTCATACCAGACTCTTCTCAGAAAACTTTCATTTCCCAGCACGCTGCCCTGTATGGAGGAGGTACTGAGTAGGTTGAAGCCAGAAATGATATAAAACCAGAGAGAACTGTGTATAGAGGTTACTTAAGTTACTACCACTGGGCCAGAAGTTTTAATAACAATAACTGATTTCTTGTCATTGTTTTTTAAGGAGGATGGTAAATTCATCTCAGTGGGGTAAATTTCTGGTTGGTTCAGTTCAGTTCAGTCGTTCAGTCATGTCCGACTCTTTGCAAACCCATGAACTGCAACAAGCCAGGCTTCCCTGTCCATTACCAACTCCTGGAGTTCACCCAAACTCACATCCACCAATTCGGTGATGCCATCCAGCCATCTCATCCTCTATCATCCCCTTCTCCTACTGCTCCCAACCCCTCCCAGCATCAGAGTTTTCCAATGAGTCAGCTCTTCGCATGAGGTGGCCAAAGTACTGGCGTTTCAGCTTTAGCATCATTCCTTCCAAAGAACACCCAGGACTGATCTCCTTCAGAATGGACTGGTTGGATCGCCTTGAAGTCCAAAAGACTTTCAAGGGTCTTCTCCAACACCACAGTTCAAAAGCATCAACTCTTTGGTGCTCAGCTTTCTTCACAGTCCAACTCTCACATCTATACATGACCACAGGAAAAACCATAGCCTTAACTAAACAGACCTTTGTTGGCAAAGTAATATCTCTGCTTTTTAATATGCTATATATGTTGTTCATAACTTTTCATCCGAGGAGTAAGCATCTTTTAATTTTATGGCTGCAATCACCATCTGCAGTGACTTTGGAGACCAAAAAAAAATAAAGTCTGACATTGTTTCCACTGTTTCCCCATCTATTTCCCATGAAGTGATGGGACCAGATGCCATGATCTTCGTTTTCTGAATGTTGAGCTTTAAGCCAACTTTTTCACTCTCTTTAACTTTCATCAAGAAGCTTCTGAGTTTCTCTTCACTTTCTGCATAATGGTGGTGTCATCTGCATATTTGAGGTTATTGATATTTCTCCCAGCAATCTTGATTCCAGCTTGTGCTTCTTCCAGTCCAGCGTTTCTCATGATGTACACTGCACAGAATTTAAATAAGCAGGGTGACAATATACAGCCTTGATGTACTCCTTTTCCTATGTGGAACCAGTGTGTTGTTCCATGTCTAGTTCTAACTGTTGCTTCATGACCTGCATATAGGTTTCTCCAGAGGCAGGTTAGGTGATCTGGTATTCCCATCTTTTGAAGAATTTTCCACAATTTATTGTGATCCACACAGTCAAAGGCTTTTGCATAGTCAATAAAGCAGAAATAGATGTTTTTCCGGAACTCTCTTGCTTTTTCCATGATCCAGCAGATGTTGACAATTTGACCTCTGGTTCCTCTGCCTTTTCTAAAACCAGCTTGAACATCAGGAAGTTCATGGCTCACGTATTGCTGAAGCCAGGCTTGGAGAATTTTGAACACTACTTTACTAGTGTGTGAGATGAATGCGATTGTGTGGTAATTTGAGCATTCTTTGGCATTGCCTTTCTTTGGGATTGGAATGAAAACGGACCTTTTCCAGTCCTTTGGCCACTGCTGAGTTTTCCAAACTTGCTGGCATAGTGAGTTCAGCATTTTTACAGCATCATCTTTCAGGATTTGAAACAGCTCCACTGGAATTCTATCACCTCCACTAGCTTTGTTTGTAGTGATGCCTTCTAAGGCCTACTTGACTTCACATTCCAGGATGTCTTGCTCTAGGTGAGTGATCACACCATAGTGATTATCTGGGTCATGAAGATCTTTTTTGTACTGTTCTGTGTATTCTTGACAACTCTTCTTAGGTAGAGGTGGCAAGAATAGATAGACTCATAGTTAATAGAGTGCAAGCTGATCAAGTCAGGAAGATGAATGACAATGCAAAGGTGTTTTGTCTGTACATATGTGTACTATTTTATACACTGTGTTCAGGGGAGTCTTCACTGATAAGGGGAAACTTAAACAGAGGTCAGAAGGAATTAAGAAAGCAAGGCACTGGCTTACATAAAGAGAGTTACAGGCAGTGTGCTCAGCAAGTCTTAAGATGGCAAGGTGCCTTGGTTTGTCTGAAGAATAGTAAAGAAGCCAGCATCTGTTGAAGGGAATGAAGAAATAGTAGATAAAATCAGAGGGTTAGCTAGCGTCTAGATCACATAAGACGTTGAAGAGACTGGTTTTTACTGTGAGTAAGATCAGAAGTCACTGAGTATTTTGATTAGGGGAGAAAAATTATAGTACAAATTTAAAAATCTCAGTGTAAAATTGGTTTTGTTGTCAACTTCAGTTGACAACTTTAGTGTCATGACACTCTATTGTCATTGCTACATGCATGGGATTTTTTAAATGTTATTTTTTAAAAAAACTAAAAACTAAATACAAGGAATTCCCTGGAGGCCAAGTGGTTAGGACTCTGCGCTTTCACTGCTGAGGACACAGGTCCAATCCCTGTTTGGGGATCTAAGATTCCCCAAGCCACGTGAGGCGGGGCCAAAAAAACCTCAATCTAAATGGATACACTTGAACTTAACCATATAATCTAAAACTTCAGCTATAATTCTCAATGATAATTCTTTATTTACCATTAACTATTCATAGTAAATTGACTTCTCCTATACTATCCTATCATTTAAAAATTAGTTCCTTAAGACTGAACAATATACTGCAGATTTTATAAAAAGCTGTATGTATAAATACATAGAAATGTAGACAGATCAGAATAACCATGCATCCTTTCATTGATAAACTAATGATTAGCAGTGGTCAACTAATGGCCATTTGTTTCATAAATTTTCCCACTCAATTTCATTCCACTTACAGATGACTTCTTATCCAATTTTATTTAAGTACAATTTGCATACAGTAAAACCTACTACTTCAGCTCTGCATTTCTGTGAATTTTGACAGGTAATATCATTTTGTTACCTCCTTTACTATCAAGTTATCAAGACACAGAATTTTCCCATTACACCAAAGTTCCTTTTCAGAGTCAACCCCCTGTCCTTAGTCCCATTCCCTGGTAATACTGTTCTCCATCCTTGTAGTTTTTCCTTTGTGAAAATGTAATATAAATATAGAAGAGGCAGAGGAACCAGAGGTCAAATTGCCAACATCGATGGATCATCAAAAAAGCAAGAGAGTTCCAGAAAAACGCCTATTTCTGCTTTATTGACTACTCCAAAGAATGACTGTGTGGATCACAACAAATTATGAAAAATTCTTAAAGAAATGAGAATATCAGATCACCTTATCTGCCTTCTGAGAAATCTGTATGGAGGCCAAGAAGCAACACTTAGAACTGAACATGGAACAACAGACTGGTTCCGAATAGGAAAAGGAGTACTTCAAGGCTGTATACTGTCACCCTGCTTATTTAACTTCTATGCAGAGTACATCATGAGACATGCTGGGCTGGATGTAGAACAAGCTGGAATCAAAATTGCCAGGAGAAATATCAATAACCTCAGACACACAGATGAAATTACCCTTATGGCAGAAAGCAAAGAAGAACTAAAGATCCTCTTGATGAAAGTGAAAGCAGAGAGTCAAAAAGCTGGCTTAAAATTCAACATTCAGAAAACAAAAATCATGGCATCCAATCTCATCACTTCATGGCAAATAGGAAACAATGGAAACAGTGAGAGACTTTATTTTGGGGGGCTCCAAAATCATTGCAGATGGTGACTGTAGCCATGAAATTTAAAAATGCTTGCTTCTTGGAAGAAAAGAGACATTGCTGACAAAGTTCTGTCTAGTCAAAGCTATAGTTTTTCCAGTTGGCATGTATGGATGTGAGAACTGGACTATAAAGAAGGCTGAATGCTGAAGAATTGCTGCTTTTGAACTGTGGTGTTGGAGAAGACTCTTGAGAGTCCCTTGGACTGTGAGGAGATCCAACCAGTCCATCCTAAAGGAAATCAGCCCTGAATATTCTTTGAAGGGACTGATGCTGAAGCTGAAACTCCAATACTTTGGCCACTCAATGCAAAGAAAGAAATCATTGGAAAAGACTCTGATGGGAAATACTGAAGGCAGGAGAAGGGGACAACTGAGGATGAGATGGTTGGATGGCATCACCAACTCAATGGACATGAGTTTAAGCAAGCTTCAGGAGTTGGTGATGGACAGGGATGCCTGGCGTACTGCAGTCCACGGGGTGGCAGAGTCAGACACGACTGAGTGACTGAGCTGAACTGATACAATATGTAGTCTGTATATGAATCTGGCTTCTTTTACTTAGTCTAGCACTTTTGAGACTCATATACATTGCCCAAAATACCTGTAATTCATTATTTTCTATTCCTAAGCAATATTCCATTGAGTAAATGTAGCATATTTGTTTTCTTTCATTTTTTTCCACTTTTTTTGGGGGTAATTGTTAATAAATAAATATACTCCCAACATCCACATAGAGGTTTTTGTATGGGCTTATGGCAGAGTCAGACACGACTGAGTGACTGAGCTGAACTGATACAATATGTAGTCTGTATATGAATCTGGCTTCTTTTACTTAGTCTAGCACTTTTGAGACTCATATACATTGCCCAAAATACCTGTAATTCATTATTTTCTATTCCTAAGCAATATTCCATTGAGTAAATGTAGCATATTTGTTTTCTTTCATTTTTTTCCACTTTTTTGGGGGGTAATTGTTAATAAATAAATATACTCCCAACATCCACATAGAGGTTTTTGTATGGGCTTATATCTTCATTTCCCTTGAGTAAATATCTAAGAGATTGTTGAGTTGTATAGCAGTTTACATTAAACTTAATAAGAAACTACTAAAGTTTTCTAAAATGGCTGAATCATTTTGCATTTTCACCAGCAATGTACATTGCCTCATATTCAAATAAGCATTCAAATAAGAAGTAACGGGATTTAACTATGATTTTAATAAGAATATCCCTAATAAATGATGATGTTGATCACCTTTTCATTTGCTTATTTGCCAACCATATCTAATTTTTAGTGAAGTATCTGTTCAAACCTTTTATTCATTTTTAGTGATATGTTTTG
>SJYC01090641.1:0-21373 GCA_006408675.1 Madoqua kirkii | reverse complement strand
TAAGATTTTAAATTTCCATAATATAAATTTAAATTAAAATTTTTTAATTGTATATATTTTCATTTCATATTAGTTCTCTAATCTGTTGGCACAAAGTATTTCATGACATACCATTATAATACTTTTAATTTTGTAGGTATAGTAGTGATATACCTTTCATTCCTGAGTTTGATAATTGTCTTCTTTTTGCCTGACAGTCTAGCTAAAGTTTTATGATTTAATTTTTTCTGGGCATTTTGTGCTACTACTGAGAGGTATATTACATCCACGTATGTTACAAACCTAAAATACAGTGTTATAATTAATGCTTTTCATAATTTTACTTTTAAAGAAAGAGAATAAAAAAATATATCTATTCAGAGTGGATAATTTCTATTTATCTATCTTCAAGTTCACTGATTCTTTCTTCTACCATCTCAAATCTAATGCTGAGACTATGCAATGGATTATTGTTTTGATATAGCATTTTTCACCTCTAGAATTTCCCCTTGTTTTAAAAACATACATTCCTTTAACTAGTCTTTGAAAATGTTTATAAGTGCTTTGAAATATTTGTCTTCTAAACCTAACATATGGGCATACTTAGAGATAGTTTTATTGAGTACTTGGGAGATCAGCCCTGGTATATCTTTGGAAGGAATGATGCTAAAGTTGAAACCCCAGTACTCTGACCACCTCATGCAAAGAGTTGACTCATTGGAAAAGACTTTGATGCTGGGAGGGACTGGGGACAGGAGGAGAAGGGGACGACAGAGGATGAGATGGCTGGATGGCATCACTGACTCGATGGACATGAGTCTGAGTGAACTCCGGGGGTTGGTGATGAACAGGGAGGCCTGGCGTGCTGAAGTTCATGGGGCTGCAAAGAGTCAGATGCAACTGAGCGACTGAACTGAACTGAAGTATTACTTATAAGTACTCAGTAAATACCATCTTTCTTTATATCTCACAATTTCTTGTTGGAAGTGAACATTTAGCAATTCTGGATTCTGAGGTTTTCCCCCTCAGTGGTGGGGTTGTTTTCTTTTTCTTCCTTTGTGGATGAATTTCTTTTCATGTAACTTGCCAAATCTGTGGAATCTGTCACTTCCATAATGTGTAATCGCTGTTGATTCTTGCTGAGTTTATTTTTGTATTTTTATTTTCAAAAATTTAGCCTTGCTTCCTAGGGATCATTACTGTTTCTAAAGAGCTCAATGCTAAGAAATTTTACTCAAACATCTTCAGCACTGTCTTCTACCCTCTGTCAATGAATCTGTGTATAGGTTTCATAGTAGATGCAACGTGCAAGAGTTTTCAAGCCTTCCACCACTTTTACTTCCAGAAACTTTCAGGTCCATTCTCTCCTCTGTGTGCACAGAGTTAAGCAGTCAGCCAGGATGTATGAAAAGCTTACCAAGTTCTTTTATCATTTTCTCATTTCAAGGATTTCCCTGTTAAATTTCTGACTAGTCCTCTAGCTTGCCCCTTATCCCAACAGAGTCTGTAACCATAAGCTAATAGGGTTATAGGCCTTTTCTGTTCATTCCCTACTGAGTTTGCTACTTTTACTGACAATGCCTCCAAAGGAAGGTAGCTCTCAGCAACAGAAAATCTGCTGGCTTCAGGGCCAGCCTTTCTCTTGGGGAACTGTCTTGCCAGCAGAACTAGAGAATGGATGAAAGCCGCTGCAAATTAAGTAAGGCACATATTCCCAGTGTTCTCACCCAATGTTAAGTAGTTTTTCATGAATAAACATTTCTAAGTGTTTTGGTCAGTTTCAAGAGCCATTAATCAAAATTTCTGGCAATTTTGTCCAGTGCTATTTATTTGAGGAGTAATTTGTAGAGTTCTTTGTTCCATTGTAGATAGAAGTCCTCCTGCTACTATTCTTCTTGTCATATTATACTGGCCTGGACAGTTGAATAGGAATAAGTGAACGGACAGCCTTCTCCCATCCTTGTTCTTAAAAAAGAAACTTAATATTCCACCATGAAAAATAATGTTTTCTAGCTATTTTTGTAGATATACATTATGTAAGAAGCTCACTTCTTGCTGATTGTTTTTTTTTAATCATTGATAGGATGCTTATTTGTATAAAAAGTTCTTACTACAACTATTTGTATACGTTTTTTCTTCTTTATTCTATTAATATGGTGAGTTTATACTGATTGCTTTCCAAATGTTAAGCTAACTTTGCATTCCTAACATAAACCCAGTTTAGTCACTGTGCATTATCCTGTTGTGTATGTAATTGCAAGAGACCATTATGATGATGAACTGGAATATCTAAACTAGTTTATGAAGGAGGTGAGGTTATAAGGTACTAAAAATCATGCAAAAGTGTTTTTTTATGATAAAAATCAAAGAATTCATAGGAATCAGGGTACTAAAGTAAATCATGTGGAGAGACAGGAGCCACTGACTAGAGAGTAATATATTTAAAGCTGAGATTATATATGTGTGCACTTATTGTTAATGATGAGGTATAGGGAAGAACATGTCTGAGTGGCTAATGTAGAGTGGGAGACAATCTTATTAGAGATGGGAAGTTCAGGAAACTGTGTAGGAGATGGAGTAAAAGAATCATATGAATATTGTCATGAAAATATGATGAGTAAATTTATGATGCCTCTTTTCTTGTATCTTTTTAAAAAACCTACAGACCTCTGTATTAGTCTCTCTAATTCATAGAAGACTTTAGTTACAGGGGTTTTCAGAAGTGAGAACAGACAGAGTAGACTGTAGATTCCATAATCAAGCACAAATAATAACAATAATGATAATGCAAAATAAAGCCAAGTGCTATTTCTCTAAGGGTATCAAAACCCCTTCCAGGACCTCTCCCTCTCAAATGGCCTTCAAGAATAGCATCATACAGGTCACACTCACTTTCTGAGATAGCCCACACTCTGTGGAGTGTGTTTCTATTAAATCCAATTCTTACCAACAAAAAGAATAGAATATACATGATCATCTACATTTTACAATGAGAAATCATGTAAATATGTTTAACTAATTATAAAAATAATTTCCTCCAATTTTAATTAGAAATAAATAATTGTTTAAAATATTTTTCCACATCTTAAGTTAGTACAAAACATCTTAGGTTGTCAGTTAGTCACTGTTTTCTTCTTTAAGATGAGAAGTTGTGTATGCTGCTGCTGCTAAGTCGCTTCAGTCGTGTCTGATTCTGTGCAACCCTATAGATGGCAGCCCACCAGGCCCCTCTGTCCCTAGGATTCTCTAGGCAAGAATACTGGAGTGGGTTGCCATTTCCTTCTCCAATGCATGAAAGTGAAAAGTCAAAGTAAAGTCACTCAGTCGTGTCCGACTCTTTGCGGCCCCATGGACTGCAGCCTACCAGGCTCCTCTGTCCATGGGATTTTCCAGGTGAGAGTACTGGAATGGGGTGCCATTGCCTTCTCCAAGTTGTGTATAGAAAGGTTTGATTTTGATGCTTTAAAAAGTTAGAGTCCTAAGGTTTGTTTTTTTTTTACACTTAACATTGCTGAACCTTATGACATTCTTTTCTCTATTATCAAATTCACTATATATAATTAAATTTTGTCCCATGCCATGCCTTTTAGGCTCTGGCCTGTGGCTGATGCGGTCAAGTTTCCTTTCAAATGGCATAGAAGAAAAGGGTTATATATGTGTTGTAGGTTTAATTTTTCCCTCTGTCTTAAAATCAATATTTTTTTAGGATCATCCACAAGTCACACAAGACTTGATTTGGGGAGTTTATTTTGGGAGGGATATATTAGTTAATATACTTGTATAAACATCTGGTTCCTTTGGCAGGTGGTTTTCTATTGGTCAGTGCAGAGAGCAAATGGTGGGAACAAAAGCAGTGGAGGTATGAAGGTGCTCATGAGCCTTAGTTGACCCTTTCCTAACCAGTTAGAGAAGAAAAGGCCTTTTGGAAAGGTGGTATTGGGTGATGAATTCAGGCTGTATATGTCACTACAGATCAGGTGACCTTTGGCTGTTCTTTCATTGTTCAGACCTTCAGTTTTCTCAGTTGTAAAACGAGGATAATATAGTTCACCCTGACTACTCCCAAGGAGTATGATTATACTGAGGCACTAAAAATATAAGTAATGTTCAAAATGGGACCTGATTAAACTTAAAAGCTTTTGCACAGAAAAGAAAACTATAAGCAAGGTGAAAATATAACCCTTAGAATGGTAGAAAATAACAGCAAAGGAAATAATTGACAAAGGATTAATTTCCAAAATATACAAGCAGCTCATACAACTCAATACCAGAAAAGCTAACAACCCAATCAAAAAGTGGGAAAAAGACCTAAACAGATATTTCTCCAAATAAGACAGACAGATGGCTAGCAAACACATGAAAAGATGCTCAAATCACTCATTATTAGAAATATTCAAATCAAAACTACAATGAGATACCGTGTCACACCAGTCAGAATGGCCATCATCAAAAAGTCTACAAACAATAAATGCTGGAGAGAGTGTGGAGTAAGGGAATGCTCTTGCACTGCTGATGGGAATGAAAATTGATACAGCCACTATGGAAGACAGTATGGAGACTCCTTAAAAAACTAGGAATAAAACCACCATATGACCCAGCAATCCCACTCCTAGGCATACACCCTGAGGAAATCAAAACTGAAAAAGATATATGTATCCCATTGTTCATTGCAGCACTATTTACAGTAGATAGAACATGAAAGCAACCTAGTTGCCCATCGACAGATGAATGGATAAAGAAGTTGTACATGTACACAATGGAATATTACTCAGCCATAAAAAGGAACACATTTGAGTCAGTTCTAATGAGGTGGATGAACCTAGAGCCTATTATACAGAGTGAAGTAGGTCAGAAAGAGAAAGAGAAATATCATATTCTAATGCACATATATGGAATCTGGAAGAATGGTACTGAAGAATTTATTTGAGTGCAACAGTGGAGAAACAGACAGAAAGAATAGACTTATGGGCATGGGGAGAGGAGAGGAGAGGATGAGATGTATGGAGAGAGTGACATGGAAACTTACATCACCATATGTAAAACAGATAGCCAACGGGAATTTGCTGTATGTCTCAGGAAACTCGAAACAAAGACTCATATCAATCTAGAGGAATGGGAAGGGGAGGGAGATGGGAAGGAGGTTCAAAGGGAGGGGATATATGTATACCTATGGCTGATTTATGTTGAGGTTTGGTAGAAAGCAATAAAATTCTGTAAAGCAATTATCCTTCAGTTAAAAAATAAATTAAAAAAAAGAAAATTTAGTGCTGTCCCATTTATGGGTGGTTTTTCCCTTCTGTTTTCTGTGCTTTGAACAAAATGAAAATTAATTTCCAATAAGTAATAAAAAAGTTATCAGGAAAAATAAAGTCATTTATGTCAAAAAATATAAGTAATGCTCATTATGTGATTTCCAATGTTCACTTTGAGTCTGATATCTCTTCTTTCTGCTCTTTCTGGAGGAACCCAGTCTGACATCCTCCAGTAATGTATCTGTGTTAGAATAGGATTGGAAAGTGGCAGGAATGTTAGGTCTGAGTTTTCACTTTACACAGACAGCCACCTGACACAGCAGAACTGAGCATAGAACTGATACTCACGCATGAATGAATGACTAAGTTGTGAACTGCACTGAATGCATTAACTGCTGTTCATTGTTGTTCAGTTGCTCAGTCATGTTTGATTCTTTGCAACCCCATGGACTGCAGCGTGCCAGGCTGCCCTGTCCTTCACCATCTCCTGGAGCTTGCTCAGACTCGTGTCTGTCGGGTCAGTGATACCATCCAACCATCTTCTTCTGTTGTCCCCTTCTTTTCTGCCTTCAATCTTTCCTGACATCAGCATCTTTTCTAATAAATCAGATGTGAAACATCAGGTGGTCAGGGTATCGGAGCTTCAGCTTCAGCATCAGTCCTTCCAATGAATATTCAGGATTCATTTCCTTTAGGATTCACTGGTTTGATCAGTCCAAGGGTCTCTCAAGAGTCTTTCAGTTCAAAAGCATCAATTCTTCAGCATTCAGCCTTCTTTATGGTCCAACGCTCACATCTATATGTGACTACTGGAAAAACTACAGCTTTAACTATATGGACCTTTGTCAGCAAAGTAATGTCTCTGCTTTTTAATATGCTGTCTAGGTTTGGCATAGCTTTTCTTCTAAGGAGCAAGCATCTTTTAATTTCATGGCTGCAGTCACCATCTGCAATGATTTTAGAGCCTCTCAAAATAGCTTCTCACTGTTTCCCCAGTTATTTGCCATGAAGTGATGGGACAGGATGCTGTGATCTTAGTTTTTTGAATATTGAGTTTTAAGCCAGCTTTCACTCTCCTCTTTCAACTTCATCAAGAGGCTCTTTAGTTCCTCTTCACTTTCTGCCATGAAGGGTAGCATCATCTGCATACCTGAGATTATTGATATTTCTCCCGGGCATCTTGATTCCAGCTCGTGCTTCATCCAGCTCAGCATTTCACATGATGTACTTTGCATATAAGTTAAATATGCAGGGTGACAATATACAGCCTTGACATACATACTCCTTTCCCAAATTGGGACCAGTTCGCTGTTCCATATCCAGTTCTAACTGTTGCTTCTTGACCTGCACACAGGTTTTTCAGGAGGCAAGAATCCATTAATATTTCTCCCCAACATTAGCATCTAGGACCTTCTGGCTTCAAGCCCATATTTTCCTGACCAATATTTCTAATTCTGGAGATTAGGTGGGGGCACATGTTTATACTGAACAGTTATGAATGCTTTGTTAGTGGATAGTCTTAAACATAACAATATTGAGCAATATCCTAAGATAGAATGCTCTGATAAATTCTTCGGCTGTATTCAACTGACATTTTCTGGTCATTTTCATCCAGCAATAAGTGGGGTCACCTTTACTGAAAATCAATTTTGGTTTATTTCTGGTCTCTCTTTCCTGTTTCATTGATCTATGTGTCTGTTTTTGTGCTAGTACTATGCTGTTTTGATTACTATAGCTTTATAGTACTGTCTGAAGTCAAGGAGTATGGTACCTTCAACTTTTTTTTTTCCTCAAGATTGCTTTGCCTATTCAAAGTCTTTTGTGGTCCCATCAAATTTTAGGATTATTTGTTCCAACTCATTCATTGGTTACAATCATTTTTATTTATTTACTTTTTTGGTGGACTCTAGGGTTTTCTATATTTAATATTTTTCACTTTTGTGCATTGGAGAAGGAAATGGCAACACACTCCAGTGTTCTTGCCTGGAGAATCCCAGGGATGGGGAAGCCTGATGGGCTGCCATCTATGGGGTCGCACAGAGTCAGACACGACTGAAGCGACCTAGCAGCTGCAGCAGCAGCATCTGAAAACAGGAATAGTTTTATTTCTTCCTTTCCAATTTGGATATTTTTTGTTTCTTTCTTCATGTTTGACTGTTGTGGATGAGACCTCCAACACTGTGTTAAATAGAAAGGATGAGAGTGGGCTTTTTTCCCTTATTCCTGATCTTAGAGGAAAAGCTTTCAATTTTTGACCATCAAATATGATGTTTTGTTATAAATGGCCTTTATTATGTTGAGATATGTTTCTTCTATACTGACTTTGTTGAGTTTTTATCATGAATGGATGTTGAATTTTGTCAAACTTTTTCTACATCTATTGAGATGGTCATATGATTTTTATTCTTTGTTTACATGGCATATCACATTGATTGCTTTGCAGATATTGAACCATTTTTGAAATCTCCTATGTTCCTGTGGCATTTCTTCTGGTCTCTTGAACTCTCACAGTTTATCTTGAGACTTAGCACTAGCTTATGGTGTGTTCCATTTGTTACATGAATTGTTTCCTAAAGTTATTCCTCTATATTAAATGGGAGTTCAGCCATTGGGAGGTGCTTGGATTTTTTTAATTTTTCCTTCTACTTTTCCCCTTTTATTCTTATCTTCCCTCTCCTTAGATATGTCCTCAATACCCAGCCCTAAATCTATCTTTAGTGAACTGCCACCCTGCAGATCAGAATGAACCATTTTCAGATATCCTCCACTCTGCTTTTTTGAGAGATTACTCTCTCTAACACTAATAGGGATCAAGGTCCATTATAAAAAGAGCTAGGACTAGGATCTAGTAAGTTTTACCCATGGGAACATGTGCCTTGACTGAGTGATCTGACTGGTGCAAGGAGACTAACCGGAAGACAAAAGCTTTATACTGAACAATTATGAATGCTTTGTTAGTGGATAGTCTTAAGCATAACAACATTGAGCAATATCCTAAGACAGAATGCTCTGATAAATTCTTCGGTGTATTCTACTGACATTTTCTGGTCATTTTCATCCAGCAATAACTGCGATCACCTTTACTGAAAATCAATTTTGGTTTATTTCTGGGCTCTCTATCCTGTTCCATTGATCTATGTGTCTGGTGCTAGCTTATCTGTCGGGGAGAAGCAGTCTACCCCCACCCCCACCACCCCAGTCAAAGCTCGTCCCCTTTACCCTATACACATGCCCTTTACTGAGCTAAAGCTGTAGAACAGTGCAGCCTTGATTTATGAGGGCTGCGTTTCTTCCCTGATCCTGGCTGGCACAGTGCTGGAGTCTTTGCTTTTATGTGTCCACATTAGGGGCAACTGGCGACCAGCTGTTGGAAACTGGTCTAAGAAAATAATAAAAATAAAAATACGCACAGACTATCCTGTCAGTCCAGGTTCTTGGTACCTGCCATCAGCCTTGGAATAAATAAGAGAGTCTTTCCCCTTTGGAATGAGATTTCTCTATGACAAACAGATTTATATTGTGCTGGAATGATTGGTAGGTATCAAGGGGGTCTTGCCTGAGAGCTAAGTTAATAATTGAGACTGTTAGAACAATAACTCACATAGTCCCCACCCCCTTTATCCCTGAAGGGTCTCCAGGTACTACATATGCAGTGTACTCCCAAGCCTGGGGTCCTCGTAACCCAGCTGTGACTGGGGTAAAAGGTAAACACCTGGGAGAGCCTGGACACAGGAGTGCTAACATTCTGAGTCTCCTTACCCAGGTGAGGGGTTACCATGGGGGCAGGAACCAATGGCAGATTAAAAGGGCAAAGTGTTTGGCAGAAGGGGCTCCCTCACATTCATGAGTACTGTTATAGAGAGGGAAAAGGGAAAGAAGTCTCTTTAAAGGAAAAATTCTCTGAATGTTCTGAATCATGGGTCCTTCCTAAGTATTTTGTATACTCAATATGGGATACATGTAAACCACCTCAGGTTATTTATTTAACTTTATTTGCTGCAATTTGAAGAAGGACTTGAGATGGCTTACAGTACTTCTAGAAGAGTTCATATTCAACTAGATGAAATAATGTAGACTGAGGACATATCGGGACCTTAAGCCAGCATCTGTCAAACCAATTTACTCAGTTTTGTTGGGTGTAAATACGTATTTCTTGAAAAGGTTGTTCTATAATCCAACAAATTAAGTAAACTTTGGGTAGAAAAAAAAAGGCTCTTTTTTTTCCCCCATGGTGTTCTGTAGAAGACACTTTGTAAAAAAAATGGACCTATGCCACAATAGTGTCTGAAATGAAGCAGTAATTTAAGTTCCAAGCTCCTTAAGAATCAAAGCAAAAAGGATATTTAAGACAAAGGAATATACACTTGCTCTTTAGATAGAATGACACTTTCTTAAAAAACAAATTTCAAAAGGGATTTATCCTATGAATTATTATCCAAAGAGTACTAGATAATTTAATGGGTGAGCATGAGCAGTGATTTTTGTTGTTGTTGTTGTTAAGAAAAGGCAGACATGCTTTTATTATGGCCTTTTCTTCTTTTGACCCGTAACACAATGTAGAGAACACTGAGGGGGCATCAAAAACAAAAACAAAAATAAGTTCCTAGAAGGAAGGATTGCCAGGTAAATTTAAATTTCAGATAACAAATGTTTCAATTCAGTTCAGTTGCTCGGTCATCTCCGACTTTTTGTGACCCCCATGAATCACAGCACGCCAGGCCTCCCTGTCCATGACCAACTCCTGGAGTCCACCCAAACCCATGTCCATAAAGTTGGTGATGACATTCAGCCATCTCATCCTCTGTTATCCCCCTCTTCTCATGCCCCCAAATCCCTCCCAGCATCAGAGTCTTTTCCAATGAGTCAGCTCTTCTCATGAGGTGGCCAAAGTATTGGAGTTTCAGCCTCAGCATCAGTCCTTCCAATGAACACCCAGGACTGATCTCCTTTAAGATGGACTGGTTGGATCTCCAAATATTTAGCATGTCTAAAAATTGCACAGAATATACTTTACTATAAAAATGTTCATTCTTTAGTTGAAATTAAATTTTAAGTGGGTGCCTTGCATTTTTATTTGCTAAATCTAGCAACCTGACTAGAAGGTCAAAATTTAAGTCATATGTTTAATCAGCTACTAGCCTCCACTGTGGAATAATCACCATGCCTGGCATTGCCACAGCCGTCTTTCAATTGACCCACAATGATGGGAAAGTCTACAAGTTGTCAAATTTGTCTTCACTTGCCTCACCAAATCTCAGGAGTTCCAGTTCTTATCTCTGTGTTTCCCTGGGACATGGACTTACTGATTCTTTGGAGTAGTCTCAAGTTGGCACTTAGCCCCTCAGTTCCCCAAAGTTGATGGTCAATCTTAAGAAGAAACACTTATTTGGTTGTCAAGGGCAAGTACGGATTTCACCTTCTAGGCAAGCCTCCAGTATTTATCGCACTGTCTCTGCACTTGTAGTATATTATTAGCCTTTTATGCCTTCTCTGTCACCTGTTGAAATGAGAACGCAAGGTCTCTGGGCCTCTGCAGCCCTTTCCCTTACATTAACTTAAGTCACACCAGATGTGGGCCTTTACTTCGTAGGAAGACTAATTGATTTCACTAGTCACAATACTTCTATTGTTTTATTTTTTAAACACAAATAAACACTATGGTGGATTTGCTCTTCTTTCCCCTTTTCTTCTTTTGCCAAAAGAGTCAAAGGTTATTCAATTAAAGGTATCTAGAAAGTGTGACAAAGAAATCTTATCAGTGGAACATATCTACTGTTAAAGGGAAAGAAAAGAGAAGAAAGGAGAAAGACGATAAAGGATTGCAGGGAAGAGGGAAGGAAGCCTCTCAGGGACCAGCAGTAACTCTGATGGATGGCTGGTGTGGGTAAGACATTGTTATTTGTTATGTGAGTGTAGGGGGATGGCAGCCGAGCTGAGCAATACACCTGCTGGGCTCCAAGAAGCCAAAACAGCTGCACACATTGATTTAGAAGCTTGCTACTTGGGGCTCCAGGAACGAATCAAGCGACAGCTCATAAAAAAAGAGGGTTTTATGATTTTCCCCCCTCTTTCTGTAAGCAAACGGCCACATCATATGTTTTCCTAACACGGTCATAACTCAAAATTAAATCCCAGCCCAAGGTGTCAGCCTGGTGCCATGTCAGGATTGTAACGGCTTGTTTTAGAGGTTGTCATGGAGATGATGGAGAAAGGATGGGGGCGTGCTTTTGGAGGTGGGAAAGGGTACAAAGCACTCTTTGCTTCAGTGTGGCTTAGGCACTTAAGAACAATTAGCGATTAGCGTAAGGTTTTGTTTTAAAGAAGTGAGTTAACTAGCAGTGTTTAGTTGGTGATTTTATGCTACTTAAAAGCTCAATTCATAGTTGTTAAAATGGAAAGCACTGTCCCACGAGGGAGCTGCCCCAGCCAGAATGAGTGAGTTGTGGCCCATGTGCTGCCAAGGTAAGGTTCTTAGAGGCAGTCTGTCTGCCTCACATTCCAAATCTCGTTACTGATTACACAGAATGGAGCAGAGTCAAAATACTCTTGGTAAATGCTGAATGAAAGTGTTTGGTCATAAAGAAAAAGAGAAGCTTTCTAAAAGGGCTTTGAGATTTCTTCAGAGTTATAGTGTGAATATGCAAGGCCAAAGTGCTATCAACCCCAACGATGTTCGATATATCTCCATGGAATGCTCAATCCAAAGGTGATGATAGTCTGTAGGACTGTCATATAAGCTCTTACGTAGCATTTGTTAGTATCGTGGATTTTATTTATCAGGTAGTTATTGAGCATTAGACATCTTTAAAATGGTATAATGAATAGTCCAAATGAACAAACAATAAGTAAATGTAAACTAACTATGATTTTCTGCTTCATTACTAAGAGTTCTACAACAGTACAATCACAGCCAAAAGAATAAAATAATGCTGTTCTTCCAAAGCCCAAATCTGCATAATCCCTGAGATTCAGACACTAGTGAAGACTCTTACTTTGACATTTTCGCTTGCAGAGAAGTCATTTGTCAATTTGCTCTCTGCCATTACTGGGAAGTCACCACAGCTCTACTTTAAGCTGCCTCCTCACCTCTCATTCGGCATCTGCAGCTGCCTATGGTACATTTCACATAAATTCCATAGTTTTAAAACTAATTATTCTCTTTCTTCTTCTCTAAATAATTTTTATCTTGGTTTTCTGCTTTTTACTATGGTACAACATTAATCTTAGTCATTGAAACTCAAAGTATCAGATATAACTTTGGTTTCCTTTCTAGATCCAAATGGATACCACATACCACCCTTCCTTCTTGCACAATGTCCCTCAAGTCTATAGCTTCCTGCACGCTTCTGCTTGTATTCCCTAATTCAGTCCCATGGTTCCTCATGTGTCAGCTGCAGCCATTGCTTCCATTCAATCTCTTGTCCTTTAGTCTCTAAGCTCCCTTTCCATCCAGCAGTTACAACACACCTGGCGCCTTGCTGCCGAGGTAAGCGTCCCCAAATACGACCGCTTCCAAAAGCTCCAGTTACTTCTTAATTTCCCACAGAATAAGATTCATGTATTGTCATATGGCATTTAGGGATCAATCTTGCTTTTATAGCTCCATTTCTTACTGATAACGTATAAATATTCTTTATTAGCAAAAATAACATTGAATAATAAGTAAAATAAATTGACGTATCTATCACTATACTGCACATTTACATGTATATTTCTTCTTTCTATTTTTACAGTATTCCTATGAGGTAGGTATTATTAATATGTTTTCAGATGATAACATTGAAGCACAGAGAAGTTATGTGTCCTGCTCAAGGTCACCAGTGAAACAGCTGGAATCTCACCTATGCAGAGATTCAGACCCCACATGGTCTTAGAGACTGTACCGTTACCTCTTCACAACAGCTTATGCTGCCTCCTTTAGAAAGCTTGTGTTCTCCTACCTCACTGCCTTGGCTTGATTACTTCCTTTTTCCTGATGACCTCTTGCCTCCTCTTCTTAACATAATGTGGAGCAGTTTTGAAGTTCTATTCAAATGTCTACTTGTCCGTTTAACACACGTGCTCCCAAAGAATTCTCTGTCCTCAGAATTACTGTAGAGTCCACCGTCTGCACCATTCACGCCTGATCAGATATTCACATGTCTTCCTCTTCTCTGAATTCCCCTCACTCCCTGGCATGGCAACATCTCCTAGCACGTCCTCAACTGGCAGAATCAAGAACTCTGAAATGAACTGTATCAGGGTCATATTTCAAACCTGAATTCTCTGTCCTCTCTCCTGGTATTCAAACTTGTTTCTGCACCCTTTACTTTTGAAAAATAATTTGCAACCCTTGGGCTGTGATTTTATTCCTTGAAACTATGTGTATTCTCCTTTCTGCTAAACCCTGGGAATTAAGGAGCTGGAAGGCATTGGGTCTAGTAGTGGAGCAGATGACATCAGACTCTGGGGCCACTGTATTAGGCTATGCAGCACTACACCCCTTCCTTTGGTAGCTTTTCAAGATGGCAGACTAGCTCCTGCTTCTCTCTTGTCCTGAATCTCCCTGCTCAATGCTTTTGCTAGAGTGGCCTCCTTGGGCAGAGCTGCACACTTAAAACTTAACCTCAGCCATTCCCAGGTCAATGTCCCTCAATAGTAACATATTTCCTGAGAGACTTTGCTACTACCTTTTGGGAAAACAATCAAATAGCAAATACTTAGATTTTAATGACTTACAAGCTGCTACCTCTTCCATGAATACCAAGATATTTGTTTAAATGCGTTTCTCTTTCAGCCTAAAGGAAAGAATTTCTAATGGTGTGATATTTCAGACTTTATAGTGGAAGGGAAAACAGGGAGTTGTATGTGTAGCAGGGAAGACATTTTTGCTCATTGAATCATATAAGTCCTTTGCCATATGAAAGGATAACACTGAAAATGAGCATTCATGGCTTGACACTGCAGGAAAGTAAATCATACAAATATGAGAGTTGCCAGAATCTACAGTTAGTACAAACACTTTGTCAACTATTAAGTGCTTTGTCTACTGAAGAACAGCTGCTTCTAACACATACTAGGAATTGTAGAGTTTGAAAGAGATTGAGAACGTGAATCATATCTGTGATATGAAGGGAATGTGCATCTCAGAAAAGCTGAGGAAGGATACTGGATTCTAGCAGTGACAGGGAAAGAAGAACATTTACCAGTCCTTACCACAATGTGTCTAATCACTGACCATTATCTGTTAAGTTGGTAATGGTTCTGGGAGAGATGACATGCTAAACCACCCTTAAGTCCAAAAAAATAGAATATGGTTTTATGAACCACAAGGAGAAAATTTAGCTACCCATCAGATTACTGAGGGACTAGGTATTAAATGGGAAAGTTCTGTTAAGGATAGGAGGAAAAGGAAGGTTTGTTTACCTCTGGTGTTGCCAGGAAAGCCTGGTTCTGGGACAGTACATTGTATGGCAGGCAGTGCAAAACAGCAAAGGAACATGGAGAGTCTGGAAAGGAAGAAACCATGGGAGATGGTTGCGGGAACAACATGGGGACCAAGTCCAAAGACATATTTCCTCTAGTTTACTCCCTTTGTTAAATGAATCACTTGGGCAATAAAGCTTCAGGTAATTTAAGCAGATTACATATGGTATATCCTGAACCACAGATCACTTAATTGTGAGCAATTAAGTCTGCTATTTTAGTGCAGTCTGTGGGTTCAGCTGAATATTTCTATAATTAGTTGTAGACAAGGTGATATACTGTCTCTAGGTTTTTTTTGTTTCCTCAATTGTGAAATATGAATATGACCTTAGAAATTTATAAGTAATTGACACAAGTATTTGACAGCATTTTACACATATACTAAATGCTACATAAGAGAGCTGTATTTCTAGTAATATGTTATTAAGATTTCCTTATGAAGATTGAATTTTCCCAGAGGATACTCCTAAAATTAATCTGCTCTATGAATAAAATTATTAAGCTGTATGTCTGTGTGGCAGCTATAAGGCTGCCAGATTAAGTTTATTGATGAGTTGTTTTCATTACATCCATGACTCCCTCCAATTATAAACATTTTATTATTCTGTAGTTTTAGAGGCCTATATTCCATGGGGACATTTTTAAAGCATTCCATCATCTTTTCTTAAAGCCTCATCTCCCATTAGTAATAAATGAAGCCTACAGTTTCAAAGGTCCAGCTCAAGAATTTTCAATCTCTGCTTTTTATCCATCCATCAAACATACATAAAATGTCTATCATATGTCCAGATTTGAGCTATGTACTGATATGTACTGATAATAAAATTAGCTATATCTAATTACTTTGTTACATACAGTCCTAGGTACAGATATTTACAATCTGGCTTTCTTTGTCTGACTAAGTCCTATATAGGACAATTGCATAATTTTAATAGTTTACAAATTCCTGGGAATTTTGTTCTGCCATCAAATGTTATTTTAAATTAAAAAACTGTTTGTGACTCTATATATGTGTGTATGTATATATTTACATATATACATAGAAAGTGTATCACACACATATATAAAGTATATATAGATATATTTTCTTTAAAGAATAATAATTTAAAAAATATACCTATAACTCAACTTAAAAATACATTTATTTCACACAAAAAAAGCCAACACAAGCAAAGTAAACCATCAGCAAATTGAAAAGGCAACCTCATGAATGGGAAAAGATATTTGCTGCCAGTGTCAGTTTCCCCAATTACAACATGTTTCCAAAAGTTCCAATCACTCCCTCCTTTACCACAGAATAAAATTCACATACTGTCATCTGTTGCCTAAGGAATGGTCTTGCCTTTACAGCTCCATTTCCTACTGATAACAAATATAAATATCCTGTTATTAGGAAGTGAAGTGAAGTGAAGTGAAGTGAAGTGAAGTGAAGTGAAGTGAAGTCGCTCAGTTGTGTCTGATTCTTTGCGATCCCATGGACAATAGTCTACCAGGCTTCTCTGTCCATGGGATTTTCCTGGCAAGAGTACTGGAATGGGTTGCCATTTCCTTCTCCAGGGGATCTTCCTGACCTAGGGATCGAACCCAGGTCTCCTGCATTGCAGGCAGACGCTTTAACCTCTGAGCCACCAGGGAAGCCCATTGTATGAGCAAAAGTAACATTAAATAACAGTAAATAAAATATATCTTATGGAGTGGGAGAAAATATATGCATACCACATAACCAATATGGGGTTAATATCAAAATATATAAGGAACTGTTGTAACTTAATAGCAGCAAAAAAAAAAAAAAAAAAAAAAACAAAAAAAAAAACACCTAAATAACCCAGTTTAAAAATGGGCAAATGACTTAAATGGACATTTTTCCACAAAAGATATACAGATGACCAACACGTATATGAAAAAGTGTTCAACATCACTCTTCATCAGGAAATGCAAGTCAAACTACAATGAGATATCACCCCACATCTGTTGGAATGTTTATTATCAAAAAGATAAGAGGTAACAAATGCTAGAAAGGATGCAGAGAAAAGTGCATCTTTTGCACTGTTTTAGGAAACTGGCACAGGCACTATGGAAAATGGTATGGAGATTCCTCAAGAAATTAAAATTGGGACTCCCATATGATCCAGGAATATACCCATTTCTGGGTATATCCAAAAGAAATGAAAGGAGGATTCTAAGGAGATATCTGCATTCCCGTGTTCATGGCAACTTTATTACAACAGCCCAGATATGAAAACAGATTGTGTCCATCAGTGGAAGATGTGTACTTAGGAGTGGAACAGCTATGTTGCAGGGTATGTACTCTTTTAATTTTAGATAATGCTGAATTATGTCCTATTGTGTTTGAACTACACTACACTGCTACCATGGTATATGAGTTCTCAGTTTTCTAAAGACTTGTCAAAGTCAGTGTTATCTTAATTTTTAAAAAAATTTTGTTGGAGTATAGTTGCTTTAAAATGTTGCGTTCATTTGTACTGTACAGCAAAGTGAATCAGCTATATATATATACATATATCCCCTCTTCTGGACTTCCTTTCCATTTAGGTCACCATGGAGAATAGAGTTCCTTGTGCTATATACTATGTTCTAATTAGTAATCTATTTTATACATAGTATCAATAGTGTAAATATGTCAATCCCAATCTCCCAATCCATCCCACCTCCCCCTTGCCCCTTTGGGATTCATGTTTGTTCTCTACATCTGAGTCCCTATTTTTGCTTTGTGAATAATATGGTCTATACCAATTTTTTCAGACTCCACATATAGTTCTCTTTCTGACTTACTTCATTCTGTGTAACAGTCCTATGTCCATCCATGTTTCTACAAATTATCCAATTTCAGTCCTTTTATGGCTGAGTAATATTTCATTGTATATATGTCCTATGTCTTCTTTATTCATTCCTCATTTGATGACATTTGAGTTGTTTCCACATCCTGGTTATTATAAATAGTGCTACATTTGGGGAGCATGTGTCTTTCTGAAGCATCACTATGAACAAAGCTAGTGGAGATGATGGAAATTATCATCTGATTATTAAATTATCATTTGACATATCAAATCATAAAAGATGATGCTGTGAAAGTACTTCACTTAATATGCCAGAAATTTGGAAAACTCAGCAGTGGCCACAGGACTGGAAAAGGTCAGTTTTCATTCCAGTCTCAAAGAAAGGCAATGCCAAAGAATGCTCAAACTACCACACAATTGCACTCATCTCACATGCTGCTGCTGCCACTGCTAAGTCACTTCACTTGTGTCCAACTCTGTGCGACCCCACAGATGGCAGCCCACCAGGCTCCCCCATCTCTGGGATTCTCCACACAAGAACACTGGAGTGGGTTGCCATTTCCTTCTCCAATGCATGAAAGTGAAAAGTGAAACTGAAGTTGCTCAGTCATGTCTGACTCTTAGTGACCCCATGGACTGCAGCCTACTAGGCTCCTTTGCCCATGGGATTTTCCAGGCAAGAGTACTGGAGTGAGGGTGCCACTGCCTTCTCCGATTGCTAGTAATGCACCAGATTTCCCTGGTGTCCCTTTGTTTTTGTGATAAAAACATTTAACATGCTATCTGTCCTAAATTTTTAAGGACACAATACCATGTTGTTAACTATAGCCATACAGCAGATCTCCATAACTTATTAATAAAATATAACTGAAACTTTATACTCACTGAATAACAACTCCCCATATCTCCCACCTGCTAGCTCATGATAACTGTTACTGTATTCTCTGCTACTATGATTTTGATCAGTTTAGATACCTTATATAAGTGGAATCATGCATTATTTATCATTCTGTAACTGGCATATTTCTCTTACCCAATATTCTGAATGTTCATTCACATTTGTTGCCTATTGCAGAGTTTCCTTCTTTTAAAGACTAATAATATTCTATCCTATGTACATACCACATTTTTAATATTAATTCATCTACCAATGAACACTCAGATCTTTTTCTATACACAGACTACCATGAATAGTGCTACAGAGAACATACAAGTGGAATATCTCTTTTATATCTTGATTTTATTCTTTTGGATACATACCCATAAGTGAGATTGCTGGGTAATATGGTAATTCTAGTTTTGATGTTTAAAGAACTGCCATACTCTTCTCCATTCCTCCGCCAACAATGTACAAGGGTTCCTACTTCTCTGTAATATTGTCAATTCTTACCCTTTATTTGCTATCCTAAAAGATGTGAGGTGATAACTCATTGTAGTTTTGATTTATAATTCCCTGATAATTAATGATATTGAGTGTCTTTTCCAATATCTGTTGGCCATTTGCATGTCTTCTTTGGCAGGTATCCATTCAAGTCTTTTGCCCATTTAAAACACTGAGTTATGTATCTACAGCTACTGAATTGTAGGAGTTCCTTATATATTCTGAAAATTAATCCCTTATCAAACATGGTTTATAAATAGTTTCTCCCATTCTATGGCTTGGCTTTCTACTCTATTGATTGTTTCCTTTGCTGTGTGGACCCTTTTTAGGTTGACATAATCCTACTTGTTCATTTTAGCTTTTGTTTCCTGTGCTTTTGGTGTCATATCCAGGAAATCATTTCTAAGACCAATGTCAAATAGCTTTTCCATTATGCTTTCTATTGGAGTTTTACAGTTACAGGTTTTATGTTGAGCTCTTTAAACCATTTTGCATTACTTTTGTGTATGGTTTATGGTATGGGTCCAATTTTATTCTGTTGTATGTTGATATCCAGTTTTTCCCAACACCAGTTGTTGTAGAGACACTTCTCCATTGTGTGTTTTTAGCACCCCATAAAAAATCAGTAACCGTACATGCATGAATTTATTTCTGGGCTCTGTATCGTGTTCCATTAGTCTACATGTCTGTTTTTCTGCTGGTACATTACAAATTTAATTAGTGTAGATTTGCCAAACATTTTGAAATCAAGAAATGTGGTGCTGCCAGCTTTGTTTTTCTTCCTCGTGACCACCTTGACTATTCTGTCTTCTGTGATTCCAGGTGAATTTAGGATTTTTTTTCTATTTCTGTAAAAAAAATGCCATTGGAATTTTGGCAGTACATATGTGCACAGTCATGTCTGATCCTTTGCAACTCTTTGGACTGTAGCCCAATAGGCTCCTCAGTCCATGGGATTCTCAGGGAAGAATCCTGGCATGGGGTACCATGCCCTCCTCCAGGAAATCTCCCTGATCCAGGGATCTAACCTGCATCTCTTGTGTCTCATGCCTTGCAGGCAGATTCTCTATTGGTGAGCCACTGGGCAAGTTCCAATGTTGATGTGGATAGCATTAAACTTATAGGTTGTTCTGGGTAGTATGGATATTTTAAAAATATTAATTCTTCTAATATATGAACATAGGATAACTTTCATTTGTTTCTTCTTCAGTTCTTTCATGCATGTTTTGTAGTTTGCAGGGTACAAGTATTTTGTTGTTCAGTCACTCAATCGTGTCCAACTCTTTGCAACTCTATGGAAAGCAGCGTGCCGGGCTTCCCTGTCCTTTACCATCTCCTGAAGCTTGCTCAAATTCATGTCCATTGAGTTGGTGATGCCATCCAACCATCTCATCCTCTGTCCTTCTCCTGCCCTGAATCTTTCTCAGAACCAGGGTCTTTTCTAATGAGTTGGCCCTTCGCATCAGGTGGCCAAAGTACCTGTCACAAAAGGAGTACTACAAGGGAAGTTTATATTGATAAGCACCTACATTAAAAAATAAATATTTCAAATAAACAGCCTAACATTATACCTCAAGGAAAGAGAAAAAATTAGGCCGAGTTAGCAGAAAGAAGGAAACAATAAAGATTAGAGTGGAAATAAAACTGACATTAGGAAACGTTCAGGTGGCCAAAGTACCTGTCACAAAAGGAGTACTACAAGGGAAGTTTATATTGATAAGCACCTACATTAAAAAATAAATATTTCAAATAAACAGCCTAACATTATACCTCAAGGAAAGAGAAAAAATTAGGCCGAGTTAGCAGAAAGAAGGAAACAATAAAGATTAGAGTGGAAATAAAACTGACATTAGGAAACGATAGGAAAAAAATCAATGAAGAGTTGGTGTTTCAAAAAGACAAATTTGACAAACCTTTAACTATATTAAGAAACTGGAGAAGGAAATAGCAACCCACTCCAATCTTCTTGCCTGGGAAATACCATGGACAGAGCAGCCTGGCAGGTTACAGTCAATGGGCTCACAAGAGTTGGACGTGATTTAGCAATAGTCGTGTTAGTCATGATAGTCATAAACTATCACCATACTAAGAAAAAGGAAAAAAGATTCAAATTAATAAAATCAGAAATGAAAGAGAAAGCAAGTATGCACAATTATATGACAACAAATTGTATAACCTAGGAAAATGAATTCCTAGAAACATGCAACCTACTAAGACTGAATACTGAAGGAACAAATATTCTAAATGGACCAATTATCAATAAGGAGATTGAATCTGTAATGAAAAACATCCCAACACAGAAATTTCCAGGACCAAACAGCTTTATTGGTGAATTCTGACAAATACTTTAAAAAAGAATTAATGCCAATTTTGCTCAAATTCTTTGGAAAACCTAAAGAAGAGGGAACACTTCCCAACTTATTTTATGAAGCCAGCACTACCATCATACCAAAGACACTACAAGAAAAGAAAATTACTAATCAATATTATGGATGAAC